>CAAKMY010046928.1:0-23725 GCA_901111285.1 Corrigiola litoralis | reverse complement strand
GGGGGGGGAGCTTTTTGGTCTTCGAGATGACATTCTTGTACTGTCAATCTCGATCTGGCTACTGCTGAATCACTTGCATTATAGTACGACATGTCTGAGGATGTGCTGAATTCTTATTTCTCTTCTTCAATTTGCATAATGCAGTATGTTTGATCCATTTTTCCTCAGAAAATAGCTTAAAGTGAGGTCTGTGGGGTAATATTGCATACTTCGTAGTTGGTGCAATGCGATGTCGACGTTCTCTCTTCAACTGTCCACTCTTCCTTAATGGTCTATATTGATCACACGTTCTTTCATTCTGTTATACCATATGGATTGAGTTTCAGACTAAGTGAATGATTCCACCACTGCAGGGAAACAACTTGATGAGAATTTTGCATGTAGCAGCCTTTGCCGTATCTAGCTATGCATCAACTGAAGGTCGCCAATGTAAACCCTTCAACCCCCTTCTTGGGGAGACCTATGAGGCTGACTACCCAGACAAAGGCCTCCGTTTTTTCTCTGAAAAGGTAAACTCGCCTAATTTTCGATAATTCTTTTTTGGCGAGCTTTAAGACTGTGAAGCTAGTTAAAATCTAGGTTGATATGCTTGTCATTTGTATGATGTGTTGATTTGATAATCTGACAGAACCTGTTAGATTAGTTATTGCTTCGCTTTCATATTAACCAGATATCCTGATGCTGTAGGTCAGCCACCATCCTATGGTTGTTGCTTGTCATTGTGAAGGAAGAGGCTGGAAATTCTGGGCTGACTCTAATCTCAAGGGTAAATTTTGGGGACGCTCTATTCAACTCGATCCTGTTGGTGCTCTTACTCTTCAGTTTGAAGATGGTGAAACATTTCAGTGGAGCAAGGTGACAACTTCCATATACAACATCATACTTGGTAAAATCTACTGTGATCATTATGGCACCATGCGCATTAAAGGCAGTGGAAATTATTCCTGCAAGCTGAAATTCAAAGAGCAATCTATTATCGACCGGAATCCTCATCAGGTAAAGCCTTCTATTTTTGCCTCGTAACTCAAATTCAGGTGCCACAAATAAGTTCTTGTTAATATTCTTCTCTGAACTGCCTTGACAGAAATGGAACCATGTTTGCCTGTAGTTGTAATCACGCATCCTTCTCCTTTTTCTTTTCTTGGTGGAAATAGCTGTCTGACCTCCCTGCATCTATGATCGAAGACTTACCTACCCTAGTATATGTTTCATCGTTTATACATTACCAATTTGCCATGATTCTGATTGGCGAGGAATGTAGGTGTGCACATTTTGATTTCAGATTCTCAGTAAATCCTCCCACCTATGAGATTTATACTGACTGGTGAGGTTTCTACTGTTAATCCTTAATGTTGTCAAGTTGTCTGCTGCCTGGTAGTACTTGCTTTTCTGCTTTCCAAATTTAATTACTCACAGAATCTAAACATAGTTCAGAGCACAACATTTGGCACCAAAACTTCTGGTTCCCATATTTTTATAATTGTTTTAAAGAGGCTTGAAAATACTTATCTACAGCCTGGATCCTGAGATTTCCTAGTCTCTTTATAAAGGACTTCAACATTGTATGTTATGTAGCTTTCATAAAAAAAAGAACGTTGTATGTTATGTAGTAAATTCAATGATTACTTGAAAATTCACAACCAGCATATTGGACGTGGTGCTTCCTTGCCTGGTTCCATTTTTATAAACATAAATTATGATCTGATCAAAGTAGCGTCATGATTTTAAGCGGAGGGTGTCTCTCAAACATCAATGTTTCAAGGAATGAAAGAAGAAGCATCCCTCACCCCACGTCCCACTCCTCAAAAAAGGAAAATTTCTGACTGGTGCAATGTGATTAAGATTTTTCGCAAAAGTTTTTTTTGTTTTAAATGGCTGAGTAAGCATGATTTAATAATTGCAATCCAAGCTCTCATGTTCAACCGGATATCACCTTTTAAATATTTTTGCTTTTGGGTGACTATTAATTTCTAGTACCAAATAAGCATTTAGCACAATAGAGCTCAACCAAACAAACATAAGAAACAATTCTAGTGAAACAACTGGCATAAGGGAGGGTTTCCCAATATAAGGTTCTTCATTTGAACTCACTAGAAAAACTCATAAATTTCCTGCGTTCTAGTTATGCCCTACTGTAAATCTTCTTCGTGGGAACTGGTTAGTCCTTGTGTCCTTGAAACTCTGATGCACACTCACAGATGAGCTCCCTAGCCCTCTGCTTGCTGTTTGTGCGGTAAAAACCTCTAATTTCTCTGCTGCCGCATTTTAGAGACGTCATTGACTCACACTCATTTTGACAATGCTAGCCTTGGCAGTTATTTCCATTGAGTCTAGCAGTGGCCGCTGCTGCTCCTTAACCCAGTGTTTGAGTCATCTATCACATGCACTCCACCCTATAGCATTCCCTTCAAATATTATGAGTATTGGGACAAAGAATTGGCTTGTATTTTCTGGTGAGCACCATGGAGAGTACATTCATTATCACATGGTATACCTTGTACCTAATATCCTTGGAAGTTGTTCCCTGAAAGATAATTAATAGGGTGGTCGAGTTATCTTTGCCTAGTACAGGTAGCTCCAGAATTATTGTATTTGTATTTGTGAACAAATGTTCCTCGCCCCTCCCCTTTTTCTTTTTTTTGTAGGAGATTTGTGTCTGTGTTGCTTAATGCTTGATTCCTTGCAGGTTCATGGTTTTGTCCAAGATAATAGAACTGGTGAAAAAGTAGCAATGTTGATAGGAAAGTGGGATGAAGCAATGTATTATGTGCTAGGGGATCCGACCACAAAGCCTAAGGGTTATGATCCAATGACAGAAGCTGTCTTACTCTGGGAGAGAGACAAATCTGCTCCCAAGACTAGATACAACCTCACACCTTTTGCGATCTCTTTGAATGAATTGACTCCAGGTCTGCCAGAAAAGCTGCCACCAACAGATTCAAGGTTTAGGCCAGATCAGAGGCACTTGGAAAATGGAGAATATGAGCTGGCAAATGCAGAGAAGCTCAGACTTGAACAGTTGCAAAGACAGGTACTATATTGCGTCGACACAAAATTCAAATTTCATCTCTCTTTGAAACGTACTTACCCCCACACTACCTACCACATTCAAACACCAAAGAATGTTGTAAAGTTTGCATGCCCAGAGTGAATGTATGGCTTCAACAGTTCATGACCTTCGTTAAGTGCTCATTTCAGCCTCCCACTTCACATATTTTATGTTTTCGGCCATCCTTAAAATATAATTTACCAAGGTCTGTCTCGGTGTGTGCAATAGATACCAAAGTCATTGTATTTTTTGGTCTATGTCGATGTCTCTTGAATTTGACGAGATCTTGTACCATGATAGATTCCTTACCTATTCTAAAAAAGATACCAAAGTCAGATTGTTGTCAGGAAAAATTCCAGGGGGCCAATGGTAAAAAGCCACAAGTTAGGAATAAGATATGCTTTCTGATCCGCGTCTTGCTAGATGATTCACTTTTCCAGATTTAGCTAAATTTTAGAGTTTCATTTTTCTTTTGAAGTGGCATGGTCGCTTAACTTAGGAGTTGTAGAGTATTTTGAGATTTGTGTATCCTGATGCCTTGCTTTTGATTGTAGTTTGATTGTACTGTGCTCTGTTATAGTCCTTTATTGCACTATGCCAAAAAGATTCTGAGCAACTTGTTTTGTTTGATGTGCTACAGGCGAGAAGAATACAAGAGAGTGGATGGAAACCTCGGTGGTTCCAGAAAGATGAGGATGGTTGTTACCGTTACGCAGGTGGTTACTGGGAAGCAAGGGACAAGGGAAATTGGGGAGGAATTACTGATATTTTTGGACAGAAGAGTGATATAATTTGTAGTATACCAGAAGAATGAGTTGGTTTCTGGCCCGATCAAACGGATCATTGTTTTACTTCCCCGGAAAGCCTTTTTTCATCTCCATTGTATCTTTATGCGGAGTTTTGGGTTTGCTAGGAATTTCTCGGGTGAATGTAGGTGTAGCAGCTAGCCAATGTAAGTTACCTAAGATGTTCTCAGTAGGTTCCACCATTGTTCTTTCAAGTGCTGAATTTACTCCACTTCATACCAGATTACTGATTACGAGATAAAGTTCGACCTGTTGTTTTTGCTGGTAAAGAGTAGATCATGATATATGAGACTGACGCCCACTGTACTATTCTGAACCTGTCAGGCTGTCATCCGTCTGATCGTTCTTATGCGCGATCTTAGCGAGCTATTCAATCTTTCAGGCTGCATTGCATAGTTCATTTGCCACAGCCAACTTGACATGATTGCTTGTGAGTTGTTAAGGATGGTGTAGGTATTTGTACTCCGTTTGTTCAGACAGTATGCACCCTGTTTTGTGGTGTATGCCACATTGCTACATGACTTTTGCATCTCGTTCATATGGCCGTTTACTCACTCCTATGGGATTTGGAGGAGGTTGGACTGTACTTATCAGGTACTTCATTGTGGAGTTCTCTTCATTGTGCCTCACCCTATTAATAGGGGGATTATAATTCATGTGAGAGGATGACGTCCAGTTTGGAAATGTTGGAATTGCAGTAAGGAAATGATATTCCGTGTTGATTTTAGCGTCTATGATGATTTATACATTCACACTGCGCGTATTCACCATTCATACTATACGTATATATTTGGTTCATGATGCTCTATACACATGTATACAATACGTGATGGCTCAAATTGATGGAACCTAACCTTGATCAAAGTCCATACTTTATCATCCATATAGTGGTGAGTGGTGACTTGCTTATCAAAAAACACTAGCTCATGAGTTCTCCACTATTTTAGAGAGGACGGTGAAGGGAGATTTCAATCACATTGCCTCAAATGTAAAAAGCAAAACAATGTAGTTACAACTTACAATATTTCATGTGATAGTGGATTTACCGTACATTAATAGATGAAACAATGGGTCTAACCGGACTGTACAAACTGACCCGTTGGTAAGTGGATATGAAATGTGCCTTTGTCTCCGCATCCGACAATCCACGACCCGATCCGAAATCTACAACTGCCATCTTCGATCCGACTGTAATTTCTTTTGGTTCCTACCATTCTACCAATACGATTTTTTCGTGCTTAATAATAGCTTATTTTTATTACTTACATATGTCAAACCTAGTAAATCAAATTAAACATATAAACAACCAAACATAACACAATATGAATTAGTAGGAGACATAGTAAATATCCGGTAGAGGCTGATTGAAGGTTCGTCTGAGATTGAGTTGAATCCAATCCCGACCCGCTTCTGACGCGGAATCATATTTTTCTATCGTAAGTGAATACAAATTATTTCCTATCGGTTCAAATCGTATTTCTTTACTCTTATCGAATCCAATCCGTGGCAAAATTAGATTGAATTGTCATCCCTTAACACTATCCTCATAGAAGACTGACCTTTAGTTTAAGTCTCTTTTTCTTTTTGTTCCCAAATGTGCTCATAAAAATCGAACTCCCTATTATTGAGGCAAGAGAGCTCGAACTACTTAAGCTAGTTCTTTTGTTAGTTGAAGTCTCTAACTCAATGTTAGTTATGTCAGCTTATAAGGTAACAGTGTCATCTAATGTTTCTTTCTATTTCTTTTATTGGGCAGACTAAAATCTTTGAAAAATAGAAATCTAGTGCTGCTGTTCTCAATTTCAAGTATATTACTTTTCCTGATCATGGTTATTTCAAAGACTCAGTCTTTCTTGATTTTTACTACTGTTTGATGCTTTCCAAGGAACTGTGATATTGGGTTGTTGCTTAACTTGCTTGTATGGATATATATTAATGTACAGTTGAGTAATTTGAAAATGTATCTACTTATCTGTATGTTTTTGCAGCTTCCATGAACATCATAGTGCATGTTATTTGATGATATATAGCAATATAGCATACCATGAAGTTGCACCATTGGCCAAAAAGTTCAGTACTTAGAGCTGCAAATATTGAGTGTCTTTCTGGTGGTTTAGTGAATGCTTCCAAGGTGTGTGTTTTTATCTCTCTGTGTATAAATTTTGTGGTTTAATTCTTGTCAAGTTGGATTTTTGCTGTAATCTTTATTTCTTATAAAATTATGATGCAATGTACTGATATATATTGGGGTGTAAGAAATAATATTTCTCTGATACAAAAGAAGTTTAAATTTTGTGTATTAATGGAACTTAACTGCAGAAACAATGTGATATGTTTCATTAATGTTAGTGGAAATGGATATGCCTTGACTGGAACTTTGTTTGTGTATTAGTTCTTGCATTTTTGGCAAATGGAGGAGTGGAATGTGATATTTGAGTGTGTTACTTGAAACTGTAGGATGCTTCCCAATTGAGGCTAGATTGTAAGGATTTTGTATCGAAATTGCTTGATAGAAGATGGGCATTAGAAAAGCCAGATTCCAAGATTCACGAAATCATGCTCTCGAAGAAGCAGATACCCGTGAGGAGCGGAATTTTTGGTGATGTAAGCTTCTCAATTGATGCATACCCAAGATTAGGTGACAGTGAGATGGATGAAAGACGCAAAGATTCCTCGTTTTACATTGTGAGGGATGACTTGTTGCATCCGCTTGTCAATGGAAATAAAGCTAGGAAACTCGATGCTGTGCTCCCTATGATTGAAGATTGCTCAGGAACTGATGTGGTGAGTTTGTGCCTTGTCTACAAAGACCGCCTTTCTCACTTTGCTTTGTAAGTTGGTTGCAAAGCCATTTGCTGGTCTTTATTCTGATGGTGTTGTTATCTTGTGTGTAATTTAATCTGTGGTAAGATGACACTGAAGATAATTTGTCATCTTGTAAGCCTACAGGATTGAAACCTCCTTTAGGTTATATGTCATTGTATTTATCCTTGTTCTCCGTGTCTCACTACCATGATTTCGTGAGGCACTTCATCATCTACTTATAATCTAGGATTCTGTCTTTCTCCTCCTCTTCAGAGAAAATTACTGTAGATTTCATTGATAAAGGGATTTTACACCTCCTTTCCCCACGAGGAATAAAAGTTTTTATTGGTCTTATACATATGAAGCTTCTAAAAATAATGAATTGCCATCGAGTTCAACATTTTGACTTATTAACGTAGATTTCATCAATTAATGGGATTATCTACCTCTTTTCCCCACAAGTGGGATGACAATATATTATTAGTCTTACAAAATACATACATACTTCAAGACATTATGAATCACCATCAAATTCAATATTTATCTTTTGTTTATAATTCTGTCTTCAATCTATATTATTCCAGCATCTGTGTTTTAGTAATGCCTGTGTGACTTTGTATTGGTGCCATCAGGGTTTTTCACTGTATATGACCATATGAGTCCGATCGGATGTTTTCTAGGTTACATGTGGAGGTTGTCAAAGTGCACATGCAGCTGCTGTGGGTAGGTTACTTACATTCAGTACTTTGCCACATTACCAAGACCCATAATGTGAGAAGAATTCAGAACATTGCAGTTTGTTTCTGAGGGAAGGAGTGTTGGCTAGCGTAGCCGACACTTCTTGAGTTGCAAAGCCACAGAGGCGACTTCATTCTCTTGATTTGTTTTCTGCAGCTGTCTCATGTGCAGAAAGAGGCCTTAGGTCTCATTTGCTTCTTCGCGGAGAAGAGCCAGATATTCTGACTGGATACAACCTTATATCATCCATGTATGGGAATGCTGTATATGTGCCTCGGTCACTGTATGCCAAGCGGGAGGAAATGCTTCTTAGGCATGCAAATAGAGTTGCCGATCCTAGTGGCTCTGTAGTTTGGTTTACTGATATTCTTCATAGTCCAACAACTGCTTGTAGAAGTACGGAGGACGGCAAAAAGAAAGTTGTGATTGTCAAGGAAGGTGCAGGGGACGCAGTGGCGTTGTTAGGTGAGAGTGGCAATCTCTTGTTCATCATATTATATATTTTTGATATTCACATATAGTTGATAATGTGGCATAACATGTCACTGTCATATTCAGCTATATGAATAGAAGGTACTCCGTATTGGTGAATATTGGCGAGGATACGATCAGGAACTGGCCTTTTCACCGTAGCATAATTAGGCTCCGAGGGAAATTTCTGATGTTTTGGGCCTGCTATATTTATTGTTGACTGCTATATTTGGGCTCACTAGATCAGTATGGTGACATAGATATATTCAGGGTAGTACAAGAATATTGTTTCATAAGTGAGTTCGATCCCCTCTAGTTTCAAAGAGTCTCTAGTTTGAACTTATGAAAGGAACAAGCCTGAGACTCCAGAATTAATTTTAACTCACTTTAAGAAGACATGTATCATGCATTTTTATGTACCATGTACAAAGCACAAAAGAATTTTGAAGCGATTGGGGTCATGTACTGTGCGAGCCATTGAATAATTGGTTTTCCATTAATTTTTTTTTCTCAACAAACTTTACAAACTATTCTTGGGGGGGGGGGGGGAGAAAAACTCTTCGTAGACCACAATGATCCGATGTTTGACTGAAATGTACTGGAACATAATCTCACTTGTATTTATAGATGTTTTGCAGCTTATGCATGTTCATGATGGCGTCTCATAATGTCTGTATTGATCTTGCCTTATGCAGGGATTATTCGCTTGGTACAGTACTTGTCCCAGAGCCATATACTCGGGGACAAGAGGCCATACAATTTTGTGATTGATTCAGGAACTGGAACGACAGCGGTTGGTTTCGCTCTTGGGGCCCTAATACTTGGGTATGATTACACCTCTGAATCCTGTCCATCGTCTAACTTTTTAAGATTTTCTATTCTTTACGTAAATGCTAGTCATCCATAGTGCTTGGATTTATTAGGCTGCCCTGGAAGGTAACTGCTGTAATGTTGGCCGATACATTTGATGGATACAAAAACCAGGAGGATCGTTTAATTTCAGAGTTCACAAGATACTATGCTTCTGACCTTACCGACTATACTTTGAAGAATGCGCTTGTTCACTGGGTTGATCGTACAACTCCTAGAAAGTAAGTTGACGAGCACTCATATTGTATATATAGGAACGTTTGTTGTTCCAATGCTCTCACACTCATGGTCGTACTTCTCACCATGAAAATGAAGGCTTTTTGGCATGTTATTCTGGAATTACTTTGTACGGAGTATCATTCATGGAAAATTTCCAAACATGGCAGTTGCTGAGTTCCAGTTTAGCATTTACTCCTTTTGCTGATTAGTACATCATTCTTGACATGTGTCTATGTTCCTAGTTTCAAGACCATCTGCATTTCAAATTTTCATAGACGGTTCATCAATTATTACCAGTATGTTCATTTATTTGAAAGCACTTTCACTGACAACATTGTCTTATGACTCTATGATTCAATTGACTGTATGGCTGTTGTACAAAGCTTTGCCTGTTTCCCGCCTCCCATCTTTCTACTTGTTGTTATTGACAACTTGCTAAGTTGAGAGGGTCACTTATGTCAGATTTGGCAATGTATTGGAAGGAGAAATCAAGGCATGTCAGCAAGTAGCTAAAGAAACTGGCGTCTTCATTGATCCTATATACACACTGGCAGCGTGGGAGCTAGCAGTTAACTTGAGCCACAACGTACCCGAAGATGGTACAAAGTTGGTGATGCTTCATACTGGTGGTACCCTTGGCATGTTTGGATTAGCACAAAGATACAAGGCGTACTTCAGGACACTGAAAGTCGATCAGCCCAATTGATTTACATGGAAAGAACATTGCAGGATGATGTTTGGGACTGCCGCAGAGTCAAATCTTACTTCTGTACTTAAGATGTCTTCTTCTAGCATGGCGTTTTCATCACACAACTGTACACAAAAAGATCCAGATGTCTACTGAGATAGCGACCACAGGGGCTTCAAATTACACCCCCAGAAATGAGTGTTAATAGTTCATTGATCTTTGGATATACATTTATTGTTGTAATGACCTGAAAGTCATATTTGCAATGCAAATGTAGTTTGTCTGTCCTTTACTAGGAAACACAGGAAACTTCTAGGGGTGTCGTATTCCCATTTCTGATACTCAGTAACGTACAGATACACACGTATTTTATTAATAATAAGCTTCTCAAAATCACAGTTTCCCCGTAATTGGTACATACGTGTTTCCATATCCGTATCCATTTTAGTGTAACCGTGTGCCCTTTGCTCGGAAACACGGAAACTTCTAGGAGGTGTCATCCCCGTTTCCGATACTCGGACACTTGACATATTCTATAACTAAACGTTTCTCAAAATCACCATTTCCCGTATGTGATACGTACACGTTCCATATCCGCATCCGTTTCCTGTTACCATGTAACCTACACCTAAATTCTAATGTTTCTGAAATTAGTACACTAGATGGTTACTGGATTCTTGTGAACTTTGAGAGGTCAGAAAGCTTTGGCAGGATGAAGTTGGGTGTATTCTTGCTAGTGGACTTGTATATCACTAGAAATTTTGTTAAAACAATGGCCCAGCCTTTTACAGAAGATGTCAGGGGTGGGCTAATTAGTGATGAGTGATGACTGAGAAGTGCTGTAAGCCATCTACCACCAAAAAATGCTTTGTAAATGACCACTTTGAAAAGACTTATCCCTGACGGTATCCAAGGTTCAAATGGGGTCTATATTCCAGTCTACTCTTATATAGGGCAAGTCTAAGCCTCTGCAAAGTACCAGTATTTTCCACGATAAAGATTTGCAGGAGCAGACGAAATTGCAACGATTAATGCTGAAATCATTAGAGATGTGGGACATGCATGTTTTCCCGTCTTATTGCATCTTTTCATTGGCCTTCTACGATTTCACAATGCACTTATTTCTACACGCTTACACCAGGTAGAAGTAAATAAAAATAAAACAAAACTTAATGGTCACGCTCGGTGGGACTCGAACCCACAATCCTTTGATTAGAAGTCAAATGCCTTATCCATTAGGCCACGAGCGCTTGTGATACTCTGTTTATGCAAACTATGTTTGATGTATGTCAATCGTAGATTTTATTTTACAAGTTTTAGGACAATACTTTGATATCAAATCTTATTAAAATTTATAAAAAGAGGATAATTATGTAAGTAACTCAATGTGAGTGTAATGATGCACATAACCGTATGTGAGACAAATTAATGATGAATTGTTGCTTACAAAATTTAAAACGATAATGATTAAACAGAGCTAATGTAAAACCACTACACAACATCATACTAATATCATTATGCTAAATTATTACCATACGAGAGTTTTTTTTTTTTTAAATTCCTTATTCTCCTCATTTTGTTTAAAGTAACTTTTCTTTGTAGATATTAGATTAGATTTTAAAATGGTCCTTACAATATCAATCCATTCACTTTAAATTATGGAAGTAACTTTATTTGGTTGAAATCAATTCAATTCATTTACCTTAAGTTTAGCTAAAATACACTATTCAATCTTTGTTTGGACTTTTAATAATGTTTCATTGCATGAAGATGGTGATGCTATTTTTAAGAGGCATTATAATTGTTAGGTAACATAGTAAATTCAAGAGAAGACTATTTTTTTCTCTATTCGTATTCATACGTATAGGTCGTGTTTTCCTCATATGAATTACAGTTCCGTTTGAGAAGTTTTAATTTTGTTTAGTTGAGCTCCTACTAGTAATTGATTGCCTTTTTTCCAACTCATTTCAATTTAGTTTTCATGTCCTTAATTATGTGCTAAATTTTGTACAGAAAGACCGTCTGTTCACATTCAATTGCTAGATGGCTGCAATACAGGTACAGGTACAGGGACTGAGGGACAACAAGTTGATGAATCACCACTGCCAACAGAGATGAAGTTGTGCCCGCGAGTGGAGAATATATAGGGAGTAGAAAAGCGAGACTTTATCACTACTTTGGGCTTAATAACCGCAAGCAATTTTTTAACATGAACATTCTTGATCATAGAGTTCTCGTACTATCTACACTGAATTAACTAAGTACTTTGTAGCATGGCATATATACAAATGCAACCCTTTTGATCATAGAATTACTTTATGCAACACACGGTAGTACCACTAAAATTCTAGTTTGATCAGGCAGTTCCCCAGTCCCAACACACAGTAGTAGAAGATAGAATGCGATTCGCCACAGTGCTGCGACACAACATGGTCCATATCCCACTTACATTGTATATGATAGATCTGATAGAGAACATAAGTTCTAGGAATGAAGATGGTGGGCAAATGTCCTGGCTTTTCCAAGTCATGCACAAAACCACAAGGGTTGGCAACATTCCTGGTAACAAGGGGGAGGCAATAAAGGATGGTCCCCCATTAAAATTTTGTCCCTGCCTGCGTTAGTTGCCTTCCGAACCCCCACTTAGTGAGAATAATGTAAAAACAGTAGTAATTATCAATGATACAAAACTGGGAATAGATTTGGTAAAATTACAGTAAGACCGCATGGTTTTCCCTTGAGTTTTAATGTTTCCATGGTCTTGAATCCAAGATATCTGATTATATTAGAACAAACTCTACCAATTGATTTAAGTGTCTAGCTAAGTTAAATTACTTATACTCTGTTATTTATCTTTAGCGGCCGACATATATACTACTTGAAAAAAGCAATGTCTATAAATATCAAATAAATAATGAAAACATTTAGTTCTAAACAAAGTTACTTTAAATATTTAGATGAAACGTGATTCAAATGTTTTGATCTTAACAAGAAGGTCTTTGCCTATCAATAGAGAATGAGACTCAATATAATATTAGTCAGATGTTTGAATTACATTTACATATGCCTAAGTTAAATTACAATTCTGATTTTGTAATTGTTGCAAAAAGAAGAAACCAAAAACACATTATACGGTGAAAAACAGGAGATGAAGCAGGGAGACATTGGCATGCAGTCGTGGACGACGATGGCCCTCTTTGGAGATTGCTGATTGTTGAATAGTTGTTTAAACATATGTAAATACATAGATGGACATGAATACGTACTCCTAAATCTAAGCGACAAAAATAAGTAAAGGATGACTCAAAGAAATCTTCAAAAGTTCTAATATCCAAATAGGATCAATGTACCAAACATCTTAAATGGAAAACATAAGCTTCAGTTCAGACTTAGGCCAACATACCTCATCTCGCATGAGTTGACAAAAGAGGAAACATACCATTGCAATTATTATCTTTGTACGAGGAATTCTTTTATTGCCGCTAACCCAAACTTGAGAATGAGTATTCCCAAAAGTCTAAACATGATTGATTATAAGAACGAGCACATGGTTCAAGTACATCTAGCTTTCTTCCTTATTACAATTTGTTCTTCATAAATGTTATACTAGTAAACTTTAACCATAAATCTAGATGACATTGATAAATATACCATGCATTACAATTTACAACACTAAACAAGTGTATTCAGCAGCTGAAGAATCCTATGATACGTTTCATCATTCATGATCATAACGATACAAGACCTGATCTCAGTACAAACAAGCATCATGCAACTATTGCCTTCCCATAACCTGTACCGTCTGCTATTGGTTTTCTTAATTAGCAAGACACATACAAGAATCTAACTATGTATGCTTAGTTTCTCCATCATATTTTTCATGTGTAAATAATAACATACAACTATTACCAGATTGGTCGAGGAGGGAAGATTCGAACATATATGACATGTCAATTTCTCTGAGGTATATATTAGTTTGTTTTCCTCATATCATTTCTCTGAGGTTGTTGAGCAACAATGCATATTATTAACTTGCTTAAAGTTTACTTTCTGGTCCGCTTCATTGACTGCCATTGATCAGTTCATTTGCAATGCATTTGATAATTAAACTTTACTAGTACAACTTAGCTTGGATCATATATGACTGATCAACCAAAAAATTGCCAAATTTTTTTCCATAGAATTACCTTTCTCCTAATAATTGCATGTCATATATTGTGACTAACCTGTTTTTAATTTGTTTGAAAGGAGCGCACAATATTGCATATGATAATTAAAGTCCATATTTTGTGGTTGATGGAAAAGGCATCATCACTACTATCGTCTATTAGCGACTATAGATATGCATAAACGATCAAGGATGATGTTTAGCAGAGCAAATTAACCATTAATTATTGTTTCTTGATTCTTTTTTGAGAAGGCTGGGTGAGTTCAGTGATGTTAATAACTACTCCGTACGTCGTTTAAGTATACTAAATCACCGAAATGATCGTTCAAGAAACAAATTAATATACCCCGTATGCAGTAATGTAGGGCATAATGTACTTAAAAATTTATACACCAGTGAGGTTGATTATATATGTTATTCGATCAAGCCCAGTTTCGTTTTCCTTCAGAATCTCAGTAGGGTAGGTCGGGGGTGGGGCTAAAATAACTAGCATAAGAGGAATGTTTCTCATGCAATGACCTTATGGGAACCTTATACAGTGATATATCTTAACTACAGATGCAACTATGCAAGTATGGGAGAGGGGAAACATCCCTTTCGCAAGCTTTTTCTCCCCTTGATCCTTAAAAAGGTTCTGATTGCTGATACATATACAGCAGCAAAATAGAGAGACGGACAGATCAGAGGGCGATTATTAAGTTTTATAGTGTGTGATGGCCCATGAACTATGGGACAGAAATGGCGGAACACTAGACAGTGCAGTAGTAAATTATTTGAGGTTCGCTATACAATTATACATGCAATACAAATTTTTAAAAAAGGAACTTATAAGTATAATATATGGTCATAATCCCCTTGGATACCTAAACTAAGAGGCATATAAAATGATGTAAGTCGTAAGATTATGGTAGAACACTCCAACCAAGCATGTAATTTGTATAAACATATTTGAGCACACATGCACGTGTGTCCTTAGACAGAACCTCCTATCCTACTATGATAAAGTGTACACTAAAGCACAATTGGATTGGAAGCTATCATGCATGCCTTATTGCCCTTTCTTCCTTAGTTAGTCTAAAAATTTACTTATTCTTTTATAATATTTCCTGTGAGTTAATCAGAGCCTCTTACCTTCGTTTACAGGTTCGTCTAATCGTCTTATGTCTTAGTAGCTTCAAAGTCTGATAGTTGCCAATTAGTGAAGTTGCCAATTAGTGAAAGTGTTACGTAGCGGGTGCCTGGAGGACAAGAAATTGAAGCTTACTCCGTATACAATAAGCTATAAGTGAAAGTCTGAAACGCATAGTAGCATGTAAAGCCACAAAGATATTGGAAAATAAATTATATTAGCTGGAATTGTACTTTGTGCTTAAGGTGGTGGTTGTGTTGGAAATCCCATGTCGGACTTGACCAATATGGAACACCACGCTCGTAAAAATATTATATCGACTGGATTTTGTTAGTCCTTCACAAACTGTTTTCTGGTGTTAACTACCATGTTATAGAAACTTTATCCTTTTAACAACTTCCATCTCAATTTTAATTAGGATGAGATTCTCTTGTTTCACCAAATGAATGAAATAAAGTACTAGAGGTTGACGATATATAGTATCATACCGAAAACTTCTATAGATACGAAATTTTACAGTGACTATAAAAATAGATGTAGGATCACTGATTTTGTTACTTGTGATAAATTAATGTTTAATGGCTACAAATAAAACATAGCCATTATAGAGACATTAGAAAAGTTGTGAGAAGCTCCTGTTTATACCTCGTTGCTAATATCTTTTAGATTTTCACTAGTTTTTTTTATAATCCCTTTAGTCTTGTTTGATTTTGTACGCACTTTTAAATCAAATTTGTTGTTAATTTTATACATTATCTTTATGTGTTTATACCATTTATTTCTAGGTATTTTTTTATGTTAGTAAGTTTTGAGTAGAGTCTCATTCATCAATAAAGTTGTCTCACCCGCAAAAAACAACATTTCTCTTTAACATCGGGATCTCTATATTACTCTACTTCGTTTGATGTACAATCACGATGAACCACACATCAGATCAACATCACGCTCTCAAGCTCTTTCATGAGCATCATAACATTCCAAACGCATCCATCTGAGCTTGTGGCTCAACTCTAACCATTTGTAAGAAAAAATTACACTATAAGAAATGTCTAATGATAACTTTTACATAATCGGTTACCTCAAGTGTTTATTTGCTATTAATTGTTACACTAATATGCCATGACTATATTGCATATTTGGTCCACCCTCCCTTCTAAATTAAGCCAATGGTACGTGATGGACATTTTGTTCATAAATTGACATGAGATGCTCTATGTGAGAAAATATCATGTAAAGCCTCGTTATTGATCTTCTCTTGTTTTTATCTATACTATATCTATTACAAAGCGTTGCTAACTTGCTATCAAGTCGTTGTGCCAGGTAAGCACTACATATGTCTTTACTACGGCCGTCTATAATGATGTATCGGCACAATAGCATCCTAATCAAACCTATATATACAATATCATTTAATCTCTATCATAATAATATAACTCAATGTAATAATTACATAAAGCATAATATACACACCTTTTGTTATTAATTTCAAAATCGCATTGTTTTATGATGAAAATAGAGCATATAAACACAATATAAAATCATACATACATCTATACTCAAAAGTTAAACAATATGCAAATTATCAAATGAATATATGTAACAAGAAAATTCTAAAAAATAAAAGTTACAAAATCTAGAACATCGTTGGGCCCAAAAGCTAGTTTTCAAATCATATGATGAGTTTCTTTGTATCCTTATATCGTGTGTACGACTAGTTGATGAACAAAACAAATTATGCTCAACCGATTGTTTCACTCAGTTCAAAGTATAATGAAATTTCTACTAATCTCAAATTCAACCATTAATGGGATATCAATTAAACTTATTAACTATATCATCATGAGGCGGACCTAACCTTATATTGAATTCATAATGACTAATCTAATTACATTATTTACCTACTAAAAATAGCACTATAAGTCCTACAGTCCTAAAGGATAAAAAAAACGTTCAGACTTTTCATACCTACGGAGTAACATTTATCCACTTCCACAATACTACTACTCCGTATCAAAGAAATCAGAAAGACCAACATTCGGGAGATCTCCATGCCACGTGAACGGCCCTAAACCCCTCCACTGTAAAAACCCTCTTTTACATCAGACAACAACAATCCACTTCCTCACACTGATCAAAGGGTGAATCCGTAAATATCCACCTCCCCATCCAAAAAGTTACTGTACTACAGTCTACTACAGTACACTGCTACAGAAGATAGGATTTCGCATTTTTGGCAAAGTCTTTGGACTTCAAAAAGGTTCACTTCTTCCATAAACTAAACTTAACTCCCCAAACCAAACAACACTTCACTTCAACTTCCCTTTCTTCTCTCTCTCTCTCTCTCTCTCCTCCCACGCCTTCCCATCTTCCAAACACACCGTACATAACTACATAGTTTAGTTCACTTACATACATACGCTCTTTGCATCACTTCACTTCACTTACATATAGTTACATGGCATCTCCCTAACTACAACAACAACATCTAGTACAAGAACAAAAACACCAACTATATATCTTGTTATATAGTTTCTATATATATACTTATAGATGGATCAGAACGTAGTAGTCATGCGTTTCCCGGGTCACCACCTTGACCCGACAGCCCAGGAGTTCCGACCCACATACCACCCGGCCCAACTCCAACCCCAAAACCACCCACCTTACGCTTTCCACCACCCGCAACCCGAACTTTTTTTCCCACCTCCAGAACCACCGGTCATTCCTTACGTTACACACTTCTCGCCACCGTATTACCCGCCGTCGCTGCCACCGTCAGCGACGGCGCCGACGAGAGCTGTTTTCCTGAGCGCGGTCCCACCGGAAGTAAGCGAGTCGTGCGTGAGGAGAGAGCTTGAGGTGTTTGGAGATGTACGAGCAGTGCAGATGGAGAGGGTTCGAGAAGGGATCGTGACCGTCCATTTTTATGATCTGAGGGCTGCGCATGCAGCACTTGATGCCGTACGTGAGCAACACATGCAGCACCAGAACCGTCTTCGCATCCATTATAATACGTTCAACGTTAATAATAATAACAGCTTCCATGTTGTGGGCCCACCGCTCCCTCCCCCGGGTCCGGGCCTGGTCTCGGGCCGGGCTGTTTGGGCCCAGTTTACAATCCCGGTGACCAATGCATTTCCTGATGGGCATAATCAGGGTACTTTGGTTGTGTTTAATCTTGACCCCAATGTCAGTGCTCAGGCTCTCAGGGACATCTTCAAAGTGTTTGGTGCGTTTCGCTAGCTTTGCGAGATTTTGTGTGTATTTATGTATACGTGATGTAGTGTTTGATGATTACGAGTAATGTGTGTGGGTTTATGTGTAGGTGCGGTGAAGGAGCTGAGGGAGACGCCGATGAAGAGACAGCAGAGGTTCATTGAGTTTTACGACGTGAGGGACGCGGCGAAGGCGTTGGCTGAGATGAATTGCAAGGAGATTAATGGGAGGGGTGTGATGATTGAGTATAGTAGACCTGGAGGACACAACAACAAGAAGCTGAGGAATCAGTATCATCATCAGAATAATAATAATCACGAGTTTGCACCCAATTATAACCATCATCACTATGCTAAACCACTGCCGCCTTCGCCACCACCACCGCCACCTCCTCCGCCTCAGCAGGCGCAATCACGGGGATTGCCGTTTCGGAACAGGAGGACTTCGCCGAGGCAACATCAGGTTAGGCGCAGGAGGTGTTCGCCGAGTAGTGAGGAGTCCATTGAGGCCGTAATGAGTGGGTTGACGTTGCGGCCCTCTAGAGGGGATGTGAATGTTAGAAGGACTAATGTTGGCGAGGAAAGGAAAGGTGGTATGAAAGGGAATGGTAATGGGAGTGGGAATTGCACGAGCTCGAATTCGGGTTCGACAAAGCAGCAACAGAAGGTGAGGCCGTGGAAAGGGAGGCAGAAGAATTTCGACCCAAGGTTCTTGATCAAGGAAGACGCAATTATAGAGGAGGGTGCGTGTAAGGACACTAGGACTACTGTAATGATCAAGAACATACCCAACAAGTATAGGTAATCAAAACTTAACTTTAACTAGACTCGTTAATTTAATTGTAGTACGGAGTATTTTTTATGGAAGGTAGAAAGTGAGAATAAGGATTAGGAGTGTCCCCTCTCGAGACTAAACATGCGAGTAATTCGACACCCAATTTGGTGCTCGCTATAAATGTGAGAAATCGCAATCCGTTGAGCCTTCTTAAGATATGTCTTTGTAGGATATGTATGATGATTTCTCCTTACTTCGTAATTATTATTATTTCATGCAATTGCGAATTGTAATTATGGGTTATCGTAGTAGTGGAATTGTTTAACTTATTAATCTGAGAAATGGTGATTGGTGGCAGTCAGAAGCTGCTGTTGAACATGCTGGACAATCACTGTATACACTGCAACGAACAAATTGCTGCATCTGGTGCTGCGGATAGCCAGCCCTTGTCTTCCTATGATTTCATTTACCTCCCAATCGACTTCAAGTATAATATCCTTCCTTTATGTATCCTTTGTCATCATTTGCTTACAATTGTCAGTTTTTAATAAACTTTCATAAGCTAATTAAACTAGTGTATATATGCAGCAACAAGTGCAATGTGGGATATGGGTTCGTCAACATGACTTCACCGGAAGCTACATTGAGGCTCTACAAGGCATTTCATCACCAGCATTGGGAAGTCTTCAATTCTCGCAAAATCTGCGAGGTCACTTATGCTCGTGTTCAGGTACTAATTTTCCCTCCTAATTCTTATCTGGCACTTCTTCTCGTCTCATTAATACTCTAGTCTTTTCCAAAATAATTTTTCATCTATTAAGCAGAAGAGATTACTAAATGCCTATTTTATTAAGCCCGGATTCGAACTGGTTAGGATCACTAAGGCTCTTGAGATTAAACACCCTGATCGTGTGTTATTTTCCGATAAAAAGGGTCGGTCAATTTGTTGTTAATTAGACTTTTCTGACAAACTTTAACAATTATACGAACCCGTATCTCTTAACTTGTTAATGTGGAGACATCAGGACATGTGGTAATATTTGTAAAATGCTGTATACTTCATGGTTGTATTTTTAAGAAAATTGGTCGTGGAAAGTTTGTCCTTGTTCATTTTGGATAATTTTTTAACATGGGTTTTCGAGCTATTTCTCCCATCAACTTCCCTAGTGTTTCGTGACAGTTTTTCGAAGAAAAAGAGAGAAATAATGGCAGCAGAAAAACATCTTTTCTTGCTGTGTCTTTTTGAAAAAAGCAAAACATATAATTTCATATATTTATAGTACGTACATACACTCCCTTGTGGTACATACTTGACTCCTAGTTTCTCTCAAAAAAAAAAAAAAATACTTCACTCCTAGTTTACTACTAGCACTATGGATCATTGTAAATTTCTATGTGTATTCATTTCTTTTGTTCAATACTAACAAAAATAAACAACAAAAAGGGTTTGGAATCGTTGAAGGAGCATTTCAAGAACTCCAAATTTGCGTGCGAAAACGACGAATATCTACCTGTGGTCTTCACCCCTCCTCGGAACGGGCGGCACTTGACGACACCGCTCCCTATCGTCTTCTCCACCACCCTCACACCTTCCACGCTTCACCACGACAACAATGCTGACTTGGACGGTGGAGATTTGACCTCACAAACATCAACAATCACTGTCCCTTCATCTTCAGAAGACTTTGACGATCACCAGGGTCATAATAGTAGTAATATCGACTTTAATGCTAGTTGGAGTAACAACATAATTATGGAGGGTGGTAATCATGATCATGATGACAGCAGCAGAAGCTCATCGGACGGCGGCGGAGATGTGATAAATGATGATGACGACATGGGTGATCAGCACTGTAATAGTAGAAGCGTAGGTGTAACAGCTCAAGATTATTAAGTTTACGTACCACTTAGCTTGCCCTGGTTTTTAGCCTAAGATGTCTAGTCTTATGAAATATGTCTCATATCTTGTGTGAGTTGACTAGTATGGGGAAAATCATATGCTTGCATGTTGTGCAGTACCACAGCGCCGCCTCCTATAGCCGCATGCACAGTATCCCACCTCTTCAGTAGCTAGTCTTTGATGTCTCTTTCTCTAGATACACTTCTCTCCTGCATTGTCTCCTCTTTTTTTTTTTTTCTTTTTTTTTTTTTTTTAGCATTGTGTTTAGAATAATCTGTTGTTTATGTTGATTTGTTGTAGTGTTGTAATTGATGAGATAGTTTAGGATGTTTAATTTCTAGCTTATATCTGTAATGAAATTGAAAGCAAAGTGTTAATGGTAGCTATAATTTTAAGTACATTATATTGTAAGTTTCCTTCTTGTTAGTTTTTTGGGTTTTATTCCTCAATACTATTAAGATCATCTTCTTGTATTTGATTGTCTATTTAATTGTATAATTTTGATAAGGCCGAGTTTTTGTAGCTCGATCTAATCATCATAGAATGGAAGGAAATAAAGTAGTTGATTATCTCGCGTGTATATGTGAGGTTTTTCTTTAGATATGAAAAGGGGATTTTGTTGGCTTAAACTACATTCACAGTGTAAGATCATTATATAATACAGTAGGGGAATTATTATGTAATTCCTTTGAGCATTTTTAATCAACAGGTTATTGTTTGAATTTAATCTATCATCAAAAATAAATTCATTTGTTCATATTCAGTATTCACACTAATGTATGTAACGTCACCTTCGTGAGATTGTACACCAGAAACTATAAGATTAATACACGATATAGATTAAATGTTTATTAATGTAACGTGAAAACTGGCGTTGGAAACAGCTGAAGAATCTATAGCAAGAGGGGCAAATGTATCTTTCTTATATCGTATTTTTGGGGTATTCAAATCTTGGATATAGTTCCATTGAACTGAACTTGAAACATTCCAAAAGACAGGAAGACAATGCGTAGGGTGAGTCAGGGTCAAGAAGAGGCTCAATAGCCAACCCAATTTGGCCTTTCCCTGGTGGCCATTTGGCCTCCCTCTCCATATTTTGAGCTCCCTGCAAATGGTTCTCCCACCGCTTCGCTATCACCTTTTTCCTTTTGAGTTCATGTGTTCAGGGTCTTCTCATTTTTGTTCTCTACTGCTGTATTATTGATTTTATGATATGTAAGTAGTGAGTGATCAATGTATCATGCCAGTTATTGTCCTATATGAGTAGATGCAGATGTATTGATCGGGGATTTGTTACTCAACTTTTGTATCTCTAAAAAAAACTCTAAAATAAATAAATTTTATATTATTATAGAAGTACTTTTTCATTTTATGATATTTTTTTGACAAAGAAAACGATAACGAAGTATTGTTAGATTGATAGATTGATGGTACTCTGCTCGAATGTGAGAATGACAAGTATTTTTATACTTCCTCCGTTCCAATATTTTGTTTTCATATCAATTTGCACAAATTTTAAGGCAAGATCACAAAATAGGTGGGGATCATTGGATATGGTATGGATGGGTCAACATATGACTTGGGGCCATTAGATATGCAAATGGAAGAACTAAAAAAGAAAATGTGAACAAATCACCAAAAATGCTTAGAATGAAAATGAAAATAAAATTCTGAAATGTAGGGAGTATAAGAGAATAGATTACACGGCTATCGGATTGTCCACAGAAAAAAGCTAGAGAATTTTTAGTTCGTTTCTAGCTAATCACATTACTGATTTTGCTTTTATTTTTCCCTTGTACAGTCAGAGTATGTCATATGTAGCTTATTATTGATCAATCAATTATCGTCTTAGTATAAGTTTTTTGGTGCATACTATTACTTCGTAGTAGAGCCTATATACTAGGTGGCTATAGTGGTGGCAACGATGGTGGTTCTTCGATTCTAGTCAAAAGTTATGAGACTAAAATTCTTTGAAAATCTACTCACAATGTTATGAATGCAATATTTGTTTGATTTCATTATAGAAAATAATGCACATTTCTAGTTTGAACCAAATTGACCTAACATTGTTATAAAATCTCTGCAAAAGACCCCTCCAAAAATATGGTGCGCAGATGGTGCAGTAGTGAAAAGGATTAATTGCAAGGAGGAGGTAAATGCAGGTCGAAAAAGGATGACCTAAAAGACAAGGCATGAGGATAGGCTAAATGTCAAATATGGTTCATACTTCATAGGCATCCTCTTTTATAGAAATTTTCTTTTAGCTGCCACTGTCCACTCTTACATGTACACATTGTAAGCTAGCTGTGTCACTTACTCAGGGTACGCTGCTTCACATGTCTCCCCCTTCTCATTAACGTCAAAAAGGACTGTTTGGTGTGTGTTATTATTTTCCCAGCAGCTGCATTTTCTCGCAATTTGACAGCCTTCTTCTATCTCCTGGTCTAAATCATGTAGTACTAATATTTTGTCTTATTGGGAATTCTTGTTAGACAATGTATTTCGGAGCCTTTTTCCCATGCAACTATATCAAAGTATAGTAAAATCAGGGTACTTTAATTTATAGTTGACTTGAACTCTATGAATAGTGGTTTATCAGTTCAGTTTGCTACTCCAACTAGTTTAGTTTGCTAGTCCATATTAACGTCTATCGTCCATATTGAAAGTAGAGTGAAAGAAAGAGAGTCTATTGTATCAAATTGTCGATATGCAAATGTATTAGGCTTGTAATGGGCGATTTCACTCAGGATCACGCAAGTAGTGATCCATGGACACGTCTAGACTACCACACTGTACTGTGAGCCATGGCTACTTTTGAATTTTTGAGAAAAATTACATTTTGGGTACCCGACATATGGCATAATTAAAGTTTAGGTACCCGCCTTTTCACTA
>CAAKMY010046921.1:0-11268 GCA_901111285.1 Corrigiola litoralis | reverse complement strand
TCTTTTATAATATGATAATAGAGTATTTATCTAATTTAACTATAATATATATCTATTACATATTAGACTCCTCCAAATAATCTACTACATATTAGACTCCTCCAAATACTGGATTCGATGTGGAGCTCCGAAAACATTCTCCTTTATATATATAGATAGATTAGATATGCTTCCAAAAGTAACATCATCATATTTCAAAAGTAATATTGCTTAGTAATATGCATAGCTACTTTCAAAAAATAAAGGTGTATTTTTGATACTATTTCATGATGAGGTAACCTCATAAAAGATTCGCTATCTAAAAAGTATAGTTTGAAATTTAAATGGGTCAAAAAATGGCTTGATTTTAAAGAAAACAGCTTGTTAGTCTAAAATCTTCAACTTTTAAATTAGAACATTAGACTTGATTATAATTATTCTAATTAGATTGAACTCACATAAATCCAGATTCATTTTATCCTAAGTATTTCAGAATAAATTTGAACTCATGAAACGTCCAATCTAAACATTTCAATTTACACCCCTAGGACCTGTTTTCTACACCATTTTGTTTTTTTTTATTTTTTTTTAATTTTATTTTGAACTTTTTAATTTTTTTTAAACTTTTTTGTTTATAATGTATTTTTATACCTTATGTTCCCAAAGTTTTCTAAACTTATCTGATTCTCTTTTATACTTTTTAAAATAAAGAGGACCCTAATTGGCTAATTCTATTCAAACCAAAAAAAGAAAAAGAAAGATCCGAGACGGTGGTGTTGGTTAGGAGACGCGTAGCAAAGAGGAGCATATACCAGTACTAGACAACTACTCTTTAGTAGACAGTAGCACTAAACTCCCTTGAATTAAAAGCAAAAGGAAAAGTAACCCCCACTTAATAAGTTAGTTTGCCTGTCTCTCTGTCTTTCTGTCTTTGTATCAACAGTTCCAAACTGAAACTTAAGTCTCTCTACTTGTTTGTTTGATCTGTTTGACTCATCATTCTCTTTGTGATGGCTTCTACTGATGGCCTGGTCCCCATCACCCGGGCCTACCTCTCCTCCTACTACGACAACTACCCCTTCCCCCCTCTCTCTCATGACGTGGCCGCCCTCTCTTCCCAACTCCGCCCCCTCATCACCGCCTTCCTCGCCGACAACCCCCTCTCCGAAGGTCTCCTTTTTCCCTTATCTGTTTTATTTACTAGTACAATATGTCTTATATGCTATAATGTGATTCCGGTTGTTTTGTGAAAATTAAGTATTCCGGTGATCATAGTGTTTTTTTTTTGTGCGTATAGTGTTATAGGGTATAATGGGGTTCCGGTTATTTTTCGTAGAAACTAGAAACTCTTAAAATTAGACGGTGTTAAAGTGGTCACTGTTGTAGGGCAAATTACCCTATATTTCTTGTAACTTTTAATGTTTTTCTTGTACCTTTTCCGAGAAGGTACAAGAAATATGACAAAAGGTACAAGAAATTTGAGTGGGAGCACATGCTCCTGGGAGCATGGTATAATTTCCGGTGTTAAAGTGGTCACTATTGTTTTTTTTTTTGGGGTATTTGGGAACACTTAAGACTGCGGGGAAGGGAACTTCCAACCATTGGGTCAACCTTGCTCCTCATAATGTGGTCACTATTTATTAAAAGAAATGGTTAATAACTTAAAATTAGTGTGATCACTTTAACCCAATTCGTGACCACGTCTAATTTTTTAACCGTCTCTTGGAATAATTTGTTTTATTTACTTGTGTATTGTTTTTATAGTCTTATGTGTGATAATGTGATTCTTGTGGTTTTGTGAAAATTATAATTATGTAGATTTAGACTAGTGATCATTATGTTTCCACTTTTTTTATTAGGTTTTTTTAGTGTAGTGTTATATGGTATAATGTGGTCCGGTTTTTATTTTCGTACTAGAAAGTCTTAAAATTAGACTGTATTAAAGCGGTCACTATTGTAGTCACTTTTATTATAGTGTTAGTAAAGGTGACCACTTTAACCCAATTCATGACCACGTCTAATTTAAACCATTTATTTCAATAATTTATGTTTTCGTATTTGTAGAAATGAAGATTGTGTTGATTTTGAAGGGTGATCATGATATTTGTTTTTCCTACTTGTTGTATTGTTTGAAGATATTAATTGTGAACATATAGACGCGAGTAGGTTGATGTTTGCGTTGTTAAAATGAGCGTCGAGTATTAGTGAAAGTGATGTGGCATTATGCATTGAGAGTTTGGGGATGTTGCAGGTGACAAGGTGATGGTTGATGAACTCGATAACGAGCCTCCTCATAAAATTGATGAGAATATGTGGAAGAATCGAGAGAACTTGGAAGAGATTATCTATTTGTTAGATAGGTCACATTGGCCTGCCACGGTAATTTCTAAGTTGCTGTGTTCAACTTCGTTGTTGTAGTGTGTAGATCTTTAGGTGGAATTGTATAATGTTGCCAGCTATGGAATTTGAAACTTCTGTGCTACTGACTTTTTGCGTATGATGTGTGCTGTTCTTACAGCTTCAGGAACAAATTGCGGAAGAGGGGGAAATTGGTTCCAGTCTTGATCAGCTGAAAGAAAAATGCGAGAAGTCCTTGGCAACATTGCAATATTTCCAGTCAAAAAATTCTGATTTTGTATTCAGTACAGGTATAATCTGTTCCATTTTTGTGCAGTAAATACATGTTTAGCTCGGTAAGACTTGGTAGTTTTTACGTCTTTCCTCGATCATTTTGTAGATGCCTTGCTTCCTCTCCATGACCTTGTATCCTAGAGTTGAACATTGGACAATACCATCGTCTTGTGTACTTGGTTGCTTTATCTTTCTACTTTTTTATTGTATAGAAGATAGTCAATGCGTTGTCGAGGCACTTGCCTTGTTGATGAAGATACATTGTTAAATTTAGTGGACTATGCTATAATAAAACTTTCAGCTTAACAAAGGACGGACATCTGCGGCGAAACATCAACATATTGGGTTTTGGTGACGGAATATGCTGTTGAAGATTAGCTTTGTCACCCTTCGTCGACGCCATCTTTATGTAACAACGTAGTGATGTCAAGTGTGACAAGTACTCCCTCCATCCCACTGGATCCACTAAATTGTTATTTAGCTTTGTCACCCTTGATTGACGCCATCTTTATGTAATAATATTTTGATGTCAAGTGTGACAAGTACTCCCTTCATCCCACTGGATCCAATACATTTGTATTTAGGTAACATTTGAGCCACTAAAATGACAGAATTGCTGTTGTCAGGCTTGACAAGAAACACACCCATCTGAGTGTAGGCCCTAGGCTGACAATGATAATGGGGGTAACTTGCACTCATACCCCACTCCCTTTTTCTCTCCTACAAACTTGGTCCAAAAGCAAATATAGTAAATCCAGTGGGATTGTGGTAGTGGTAGTGTCTTCGCTAGGGGTAATAATAGCCTTTGTTTCGGATTTTGTAGAAAATTGGGTTGTACAACATCTTTGGAGCATACTCAGTCGTGCTTTCAGTGTGGCGTTTGGTTTTTATTTCTTTGGGATGAGTTGAACCGCCTCCCTGGTGTTAGGGTAATGATGTGCTTGTGGAAGAAGTCTTTTGTTGGCCATTTGTTTGCATGTTGAACAAAGGAAACCGGGGTATCTTCAAGGCACAGTTTCTTTGGGGGATGAAATAATTTTTGTTTGTTTGAGATGTTGTGTAGCTGCAGACAAATGTTGCGCTTGTCTGCATTTGATTCTTGGTTTAGAGGTTAACTTGAATGCAGGAAGGTATAATTGTATTTTCTATTGCCTTTTATGTATGGGCGATACCTCTAGGCGTCGTCTTTATAATATCAAGAGCTTTGACACTGATTGAGTCATACCATTAATGTCACAGTTGTCGAACATCTGAATTTTCAATTTTTCATGTAGAACTGGTCGCTTTTTTTTCCGGTCACACAGTTTGGAAAATTCTCTTCTATCGGTCTGCTTAATAATTTTAAAATTTTTGTTTCCAAGTCAGTTCATCCAGTGTCCTCTAATGGGACCCTTCACTTGCTTATTTGCCCTGGCCTTAATATAGTTTTTATCTACATTAGAGATTTTGCCTTCCAATTATTCGAGTTCAGTGAACTTCACTTCAGTGTTGTATTTTACCATGTAGGCCAAACAAGAGTAACCTCATTTCTGGTGTTTATGCTCTTGTTTGGCTGTATATATTTGGACTGTTAGTTAAGCTTCCTTATACTGGTAACAGTGCATACATGTCGAAACACTCAATTCCCCAAAAATTCCGTGTCTCAGCGGGTGTTAGCAAATAATTTGATGCATTTTCGGTCTGTTTCAATCACTGTTACCCGGTTCGGGGTTCGGTCCCCCGAACTTCGAACCGGTTCGTTCGTACCGGAACGCGGTTCGAATGCGAACCGGTACGGTACAATTCGCGGCCCAGTTCGACCTGTCGGCGATTTGTATGGAAGACGGTGTACGAAGAAG
Organism: Corrigiola litoralis; assembly: GCA_901111285.1. Taxonomy (NCBI): domain Eukaryota; kingdom Viridiplantae; phylum Streptophyta; class Magnoliopsida; order Caryophyllales; family Caryophyllaceae; genus Corrigiola; species Corrigiola litoralis. The sequence continues at coordinate 6,820 of CAAKMY010046921.1, read as the reverse complement.
AAAGGTTGGTGTTATCCTGTTGAAGAAATGGTGAAACTTGGAAGAAAGTGAAAAGTAATTATGATTCTTGAGTGTTGTACAGCTGTGTCCCACCTTTTTACAAATTTTTAATTCAAGTAGTTGTGTTTTGTGAGTGTTGTGCAGCCTGTACAGCAGTGTTCTAGCTTTTTACAAATTTTTTATTCTTTTTTTACTGTAATATTGAATAGTGGGGTAGGTCAGTAGGTGTCATTTACTCCCTAGTAGTTATTAGTACAAGTTACGAGTAACCCTTCATTTATTTGGAGACTTTTCTTTAGTAATGCCGGAAAAAAAAAAAAAAAAACGAACCCATCGAATCCAGTTCGCTCTAGGCAGCGAACTCCGACCCCGATTCCGTTCCTCGAACCGAATAGAACTTCGAACCATGCAACACTGGTTTCAATATTTCTCTGGCAATGTCATCAGTTTAGGTTTGGCATTCTGATGTGCCTTGTGTTGTGTTGTGATGGCCCAACATAGGGCATGAGTGTTGGGACTGTTAGCTTGTTTTTTATTTTGGAAAGAGTGCATACATGTCAAAATCTCACTAAATTGCTGAACAATTTGTTGTGTTTATGGCTTTATGCCGGTGTTGGCTAGCCCATATAAAGCATGTATTTTCAGCTAAAGTTAAGGTGTCTGCCTTAGTTGAGAAAGTGCCGAAATCTGTAAGCAGAACTGTTTGTTTGACAAAAGGGGAATAAAAATTATGTCACTAAGATAGCAAGTATGATCACCGCTTTAAAGCTGAACAAGTGTCAATCTTGCTACCAAGACTTAGCTCCGCATAAGTGAATGCCCTGGATCTTACCTGTATTGTACTCGTGATCTTATTCCCACACACCAGAAGAACAATGATTAAGAAGAGTTGTCATTGTCCATTTCAGCGCATAAAATTTTGTAAACTTGACAAACTATTCTTGCAATATCACATACTCATAATCTCACGTGTACTTCTGCAATCCTACACATTTGGTGGCCAGTGGACCTCACTAGATATCTTTTTCTTTATTTCGGTTCTTCAATATCTGTTATTTTGTAGTGATGACCTACATGCCTCAAGACTTTCGGGGAACCTTGATTAGACAGCAAAGGGAACGCTCAGAAAGAAATAAACAAGCTGAAGTTGATGCTTTGGTCAAGGCTGGTGGCAGCATACGTGATAGATATGCTTTGCTTTGGAAGCAACAGATGGAAAGGTAGACTCTTGAGTTTGTGTGTTGACCATTTAAGCTACGGCTTTACTAAATTATGAGTTTGGTTTAAATGCTACACTTTCAGGAGGAGGCAGTTGGCTCAGCTGGGATCTGCAACAGGTGTTTATAAAACCCTTGTGAAGTACCTAGTAGGAGTACCACAGGTTTGTTTAATGTGGTTTATATGTTTCATTTGTTGATTACTGTTTTTTCAATGTTTCTTTTGTTTAAGTTGCTTTATATATATGCATACAAAAGCAGGCAGGTTTATCTAGTTCAGTGTTACTTTTTGCACCTGCCTACATGTGATTTCTATTGTTCCTTAGCCGTTCCGACGTGCCGTTCTTCCCTTCTACTCCTTTCTATTTCCCCCTTTGCTTTCTGGTTTTTCATTTACGAAAGTTATACAGGTAGCTTATGAGCTTTCTTGTGTATATGGAGGGGAACCATTGTGCAGGGGAGCTGATTACGGGTTTGGCTTGGTAGACCCAGCAGCTCAATATATTCCTTAGGCATGAGATAACACTTTATTAGGAAAAATTACACTGAAAAGCCCTAGCTATCAAGTAAAAATTAAATTAACCAATAAGCATGAGATAACACTTTATTGTCAACTCCTTGTTGTCAGATATATAATGTTTTGGCGTTGTGGCGAATATGGTATTCAATTTTCAAGGTACCTTTATAAGTTTAAAATGGAACTATAGCAAGTCAGTAAAAAAACAAAAGAACAAAGGCCGTGAAAAAGATCATTCAAGACATCTTTATTCTCTTACTGGTTGAGATATAGATTCTGTTTTCTTGTCAAAATATTGATAGGTAAAGCATGCAATCGCTCTTGAAAATAGCAGAAGAAATCCTTATTTTGCGCAAAGGTATCAAGTTTTCTACACAAGTGGGGTATGTGACAAGCAGGCGTAAACTGTGAAGAACTTCATGCACATAATTTGAGTCAATTTGCTTGAGAGTAGCTTCTTTGGAGTTGCTTCGATCTCATTGGAGCTTGATTGAGCATGACTAAAGGGGATCCGCAACCACAAGCCTGGTAAGCAAGAAGCAACTCTCTCAGGAAACACATGAACATTGATTTGGAAGAAACATGGCAGTTAGTTGCTGTCAGAGCAAGTGCCTCAACCATAAATTAAGTTACTAATAATTTTGCTAGGAATGACTATCATAATGCTAAAGTCCAAAGAGCAATTCTTCATTTTAAAATCTAGGTCCCCAAAAAAAAAAAAAATACTTTGGTTGGAGTAATTAAAAGGAGAGGATTACTAGGTGTGAGGCGGTCTGAGGCGACGAGTTCCTCTGGAGACAGGCGAGAGGCGGAGGTGAGCGAATCAAGCACAAGAGGTGAAAGTTTTGAGTAGTCCAACTAAATATCCAAGCCTGAGGCAGCGTTCAGCAAATCCAAGACCCCTCACGGAACCTACTACACCTGGCCTATCTGGATGTGTTTTGGCTGGCGCCTTGCCTTGCCTCACGCCTGAGTCGCGCTTCTATAACCAAGGATTACACCACTGGTAAACTCTGGATTGACTACGAAATAAGTGCATCTCTCATGTGCAGTATTCAGTGCTTATGGAATGGGGACACTGGCATCAATTAGTTGCAGTGTGAGGTAGCTGCAATCCTTATGTATAAGTCCAGTGAACTTTTAAAAGGAGAATTACTCTGTATGGACGAAGTCATTTGAGATACAAATGCCTTTCTTCATGAAATCATTTTCCAGCTTTTAGCGCTGTAACTTGTCGTGCTGTCATCATAGATCAGTAAGATGAAGCATATACTCAAGGGTAATCCTTAGTTATAAGTCCAGTGACCTTTTAAAAGAAGCATTACTCTGTGTGGACAAAGTCATTTGAGCTACAATTGCCTTTCTTCATGAAATCATTTTCCAGAATTTAGCGCTGTAACTTCTCATGCTGACATCATAGATCAGTAAGATGAAGCATATACTCAAGGGTAATAAAGTTATCCCAATTTATCGGATTTGTAAATATGAAGTTGAAAACTCTTTTCAGCTAGTGATGCAAGGGTTGTGTACTGCAAGTGATTAGTACACCATCATGACAATGACTCCAATGCTGTTCATTCTCTCAGTCATAGATGGTTATTGATCAGATATGACTGTCACAATGTGTTCATATATCTATTGTTCTTATCAGAAACAACTGTACCAATTCATGAAATACATGTTATGTTACCTGATATTGATATGTTAATAGTAGGAGGCTAAAAAGTAAGACTTGTGTTTTTTAAGTGTCTCTGTGACTGATATTCTAATGTATATGATTTGGTACATTGTAGGTCCTCCTGGATTTCATCCGACAGATAAATGATGATGAAGGGTATGTTCTTTTTTTTTTTTAATTTTCCTTTTTCTCCTTCTTATGCTTATTGATTAGTTGGATGCACCTTGAGTTGTGGTGTTCGCGATAGTTCTCAGCATATGGTGCTCTTTTAGTCAGATACCCTTGTGCTAGTCTTAGTATTAGACATTAAAGTCATTACAGACCTTGTTGGGTTAAGATGATTGGGATAAGGGTGTGTGGAAATTAGTCGGAGTAGGTGATAATTTGACTTAAGCGTGCAATCTGTAGTCACCTGCAAGCTCTTGGGCTGAGGTTGGTCAAATACCAGCTTGATGCAGCTGAGTCGGACAAAGTTCAGCTTGTTTTAGGCTCTCCCGCACCGTCCTCTTTTATAAAGGGCCTCGTGATATGAAATCAGAATGATAGGTTTCGACCGTGTTCGTCATTTCCACAGGTACATCCCAGGCATTCTCTCTCCTTTCCCTCTCCTCTTCACCGTCCCCCATCCCTTAAATTTTCTCTCTGTTCCTCTGTGCCATTTCTCGTCTCCTTCGATCATCATAGTCCTCCACTTTTCTCTCGGCTAGAAGCTTAGCCTCCACAAATACAATGATGACATGCTTTGTGAATATGCTGAAGACATTTTGCTTGTCTCTAGCCAAAAAGTACAATTTTCATCCATTAATTTCGATTTTTAATGTAGTTGTGATTTCAATGAGGTATATGCAACTTAAAATTTCACTATATATATAATGTGAAAGTCAAGTAATTATAATTTTAGATCTATAATATTTTCCAGATCTATTCTTTTTTTATTCGAATTGTGAGCTCACCCTATCGGAGCTTAGCTCATCGTTAAATGGGATTGCCAAGCTCCAATCCTTGGATATCCACTTGAGTCGGCTTTTAAGGCCAGCAAGCTCGGGCTTGCTTTTACGCCTTTGCCTATTGATTACCCTCTTCCTTATTTTGTTGAGAGTTGATACCAGTTGGGTTCTAACTTGTGTGGTACCTTAGGTAAGGTAGAATCAAAGGTCCCAGATCTGGATGAATTCTCGTATGTGGATACAACTTTAGTTGTTGTTGGTTGCTTCTAGCCTTGGAACCCGTGACCCAGGGCTTTGAAGATGATTGCAAAGCCATTAGATCCAAAGAGAATTAGTATTCGGATAGAACTTTTGGATGAACTTAAATATGAATGATAAGTTGCAAATCCCGGGATGAAATATAAAGCAACTTTTTGGTTGAGTGGGTCAATTTGACTCTCTGTCTCCTCCTCTTCTTTCTTTTTTTCCACTGTTTTCTTGCTGTTGTCTCATACTATGCTTAAAGCTGGCAAACACAGGTTATTGGATTGGGAGTTAAATGGGTTGACATCTCCTGTTTTTAGTGTTAGATTCTATAGGATTTCAATTGCTTTGTAAGGTGCTCGCTTCTGTTTTTAGTCACTTATCATTGGGTGCGTGCTCATTGATTCTAGTTGTTAATTATCATAATGTAACTTCTTTCTTTTGTCTTTGGCTAAGGGTGTTAACTAGCACGAGGGTCCCATTCTGTCGACCTAAATTTAGTGGTAAAATGCTGTTTATAACAGGCCCATGGAAGAGCAACGGCAGCGTTATGGACCACCATTATACAACCTTACAAAGATGGTGCTTACTTTACGTGTTTTCCTTTCTGTATTGTGGGCGCACCTTGATGCCAAACAAATGTGAGATATATACTTTTATTTCTCCATTGCATATTCTTGTCCAGACGCTGATTTAACAAGTTTTAGCATAATAATACTAGTCCCTTCTCCAGGGACATTGCAATTTTGTTGTTATCCTTGAGATGTCTTACTTACATAGTGGTGGTGGTTATTCTTGGACAGAACTACAGATCAATTAGCTATGTTGGAAAAAGCTGTCGACATTTATACCACTGAGTTTGAGAGGTTCATCACATTTATGGGGTAAACCTTCTCTTCCATCCTGTAATAACTTGACACAGTAGAGGACTAGTTTCTGTATATAATATCTTAAACTGACCTGTCATATATCTTTTCCTGTCTCTAGTGGGGTATTTGCGAATTCTCCCTTCTTTATATCTGCGGATGAACTAGGTGCCACAGAATCAAGGTCTGTCCCCCCATCCCCCCCCCCCCCTTTGCTTGTTTATTTTTGCAGTGGTCAAACAACCTTTTTTGCTGAGAGTTCCCATTGGTCATTTGAAATGCTGAATTTCATCTTTTTTGTTTTGTTTGATAGCAGAAGTGATGATTTCAAAGAGATAAGCGTTCCTGCTGGGAAAACCCATGAGGTTCGCTGCAGTATTACCTTCTAAATATTTTTTTGAGTAAGGTAGCTTTTAATGTGTTAGTGATAATGTTGATGAGTTGCTTCTTAAGGAGTAAGTTTGAAAAGTTTTATATGCAAACTAAATTTTAATAAGTCAAAGGCTTATTGATGTCGAAATTTGAATCCGGCATCAAGATTATAAACCTTTGTAGCCCAATAAGGAAATGGTGCCTTATGTTTCTATCTCTTTTTACTTTCTGGATTGCGATCCGCATTCTCTTTATACTTTTACTACACAGCTCTGTGATTGAAGGATTTAGTTAGGTTTATAGTTTTATACTGATTCTTCCTTGGAGGACTTGTTAGCATCTTGCTATGGAATTTTCTGGATTGTGTGAAATAAATAAGTGTACCAAATCCAGCACTTTCTGATTTCATAATCCAAATGGTAATTGTCTAACCACATTCCTAAAGTCCGTTTTCTTTATCAAATAGCCCCTTAGAATATTCAAATTCTGTTTTTGAGCTGGAACAGGGCTTGGTTCAGCCTGAAACAACTACATTTTGCTCCTATTCTAAAATTAAGAAGTAACTAAGATATTCTCTTTGTCTTTACTAGGTTCTTGGATGCGTTGTATCCTTACTTACTCTGTTAAAGGAGAAGAGACATTGCCTATTTTTTCCAAGAATCTGTCTCCTTGTCTCTGTTAATTGCTTTGAGAGTCACTAGAGTATCGTTTAGTGTCCAATTGGTTGTAAAAGGTGTTACAAATAAAATGTTATGAAGCATCTCTGAACTGGAATAGTGAGAAAGTGCAAGTAAAGTTCCACAACCAAGTTTGTCAGCTCACTTACTCTGATGATTTTTATTAGTGGAAATTCTATGAAATGACATCAAGGATAAGGGACTCCAAAACCATTCATCATGTAAAAAGGAAAGATGGTGAGATGTAAAGAATAGGTAGAAAAAGGTTGTCCCCTTGCACCTTAGTTGTAAAAGGCGCGAGGC
>CAAKMY010046920.1:10160-27482 GCA_901111285.1 Corrigiola litoralis | reverse complement strand
CCCGGAAATAGCCATACCCGATCGGGTGCGAGAGCAGTTTTTCAGAAATCTGAAAAACTGCTCAAACCCACCCGGGTTTGAGCATACCCTACCGGGTTTGCTCATACCCGACCGGGTATGAACCAAAAACCGCATTTGATCTTTGTTTTGCTATTTTTTGTGTTTTCTCCTATCTTCAATACTAGACCTCCTCCTCTTCTAGTATCTTCACATATGTGTACATAACCCATTACACTATAAATGTTCCAACAAGAATGTGCTAAACAGTCTTCAAAGGAAAACATCTCTGCATAAAAAGTCGTTTGTTCACACTGGACTATATATCAAACATGTAGACAAGCAGGTTTGTACGAGAAAATTGGGAAAGGAAAAACAGTAATTTTTTTACTTTTTAATCATATCTCTAAAGGCTTGTGGAGAGCTGTGGGGAAACTTTAGGAGCTAGGGCTTTGCAAAGTCATGTCATTTTGCAGTGTATACTAAACTGTCGATAATCTCTGCAACGGGAGAGACCAGTAATGTTGCTACTTTCACCTATCGTAGAAAATTTGCAAAGTTTGCTGCTCATTCCATCTGTGTCCACTGCTGAAAATATATGTTACACTTGCAAAGTCTACTTCTAAAGATTAAGTTTTTAAGCACATCGACTAGTAATTTATTAAAAATGAAACTCTCTCAGAAGTACTGGAAGGGCAACAGCCAGCCTACAAGGAAATTTCACAATTCTCTTTTGTATGTTGGAAAACTAGAAGTGTATTCACTTTCGGAGCTTCCTTTCTTGGAAGTGCTTTCCAGTTTTCTTCAAAGTATTTGATATTGTAGATTCCACGAGTTCCCTTTTGATTGAACAGAGAATTGGAAATAGTTTTTCTTTTTCTTGGTGATGATTGAAGTTGGATATGTTGGGACAATGAGGGAAATGATTGTGTTGTCTTTCTCAGTTTTGGTCTTGTGTTTGCTAGAGCTCCATCCTGTTACTCAATGGTGGTTCCAATTATTTTGTAAGTGGGGTCCATTTAATTATGAGTAAATTTATTATTATTTTTTTTTTATATTAGTAAAGCCAAATACATCCATTTTCTTTTATGATAATGATACATTTGTCAATATCTTTCTGTGTTTCAGTTCATTCCTTCTCTTAATGGGAAGCTTTAATAGTGGTACTGTCTATCATCTCCAGTTAGATGAAATTGGAATCTTGGATTGACATTGTGTATTGAGCTTACAAGACTTCTATTTTGTTTAAAATGGATGTTTAAATTGCAATTGAATATTTACAACAATAATGGGAAAAGTACAAAATAGTAGCATTACGGATATACTAATATTTCAGCTAAACCATGTTAGTGGGCTAGGAAGTATATCAAGGTTGCCTTATATCCATTCTATTTTTGTCTATTCAAGAGGAGCAGAAGACTAGAGAAAAAATAGATGAAATATTCTTTTGTCCAAGCACCTCCCACGGCAGGCGTAAGCCATGCATAGATCCACCATAGCTGTTACTAACACATGGGTACACCTTATGTTTTCTCTTGAAACTGATCAGTAGTTTTTTTACGGTTTGAGCAGTATCTCTTCTCCTCGCTGTCACTGCTCTTGTAAACTAACTAGTAGTTTGGAAACATTTGGAGCTGCAGTTGTGATTTCGGAAAATATTTTTATCTTTTTTTCTCGGGCCCAGCATCCATAAAACATGATTTTATCTAGTCATTTGTGCTCTTTTTTAAACCACTAGAGTTATACGACATTTGTAACATTCTCGAGCTAAAAAGGCCGGGCTGCATGGTGTCATAGATTATGTGATTTTTTTATGTATGACAAGTTCTTTAAATTACCTATATGGGCTTGGTCATTACTGAATTGGGTGGGCATTTTGTTCCTTTGTTTGTTAATAAATCTAAGACTACCTCCATCCCTACAGAAATTATTGTATGAGACCAACTACTTTTAAGTTAAAATTAGACGGTCTTCAAGTGGTTACTTTTTGACTTTAAGTGGTCGTTTTCTTAGAGTGTTTTAGCTTAATTCTTGACTAAGTCTAATTTTAAGCTAAAATAAGTTCATCTCTTTTTATAATTTGTGCCGTCCCAATGGGTTGTTACATTTGCTTTTGGACCAGGGTTTAGGAAAATAGAGAAAGAATGTGGCATGATATATATTTATCGGGAAAAGGAGGAGAGAGGGGAATATAAGTATACTGTATACTTTATTAGGCGTGAATTAGAGTAGTGTATGGGGCTTATTTTATCAGAAATCGAGGGAGAGCGAGCAGAATATGGGGTGTTTTTTTTTTTTTTTTTTTTTTTTTACCAAAATTAGAAATGTAAATAAGCTATTGGGACATCCCAGAAAGGAATCTGTAAACACTTCATTGGGACGGAGGGAGAATTTTATTACTTTATATATTTTGTGTGTATCTAACTTTTTCTGTGGAAGATCCCTCAATGAAAATTTGAAGAAGAATAGTAAACTAAATGATAATGGCCTTATATCTATCCAGATCCTGGTGAGTTTCTATCTAAACATTAATGCATACTTTGGTGTGCGTAGGAATTGCGGATGTACAACCCTGACTATCTTGAGCGACCATACATCGTGGTGCTAAATAAAGTTGATCTACCTCAGGTATCATCTTAGTTTCTGTGCAGGTGGCACTGTATGTTTGTGCGACCATGATTCTATATGTTCTTACAATGCTGGTGATCTATTATGTAATGACATCATGGCATAAACACTATATGTGTCTTCTTTTGACACATACATATAGATCATAATGCTAAAACGAGCTGCTTCACCATGTAGAACTGTGGTTAGTGTAAGGAAAATCACAATGTAATGTTTTTCCAGGTCTAAAGCGGATATCATATTAAGGAACGTTGCTAATACCAAATATCAATAGATTGGATTACTATAAATTTGCACACATTAGATTACCCATGTGCCTTCAAAGAGGTTCCCGCACAAAAGAGGTTTCATCGGGAATGAATGGACAATATTAATTTCTAAAGTAGAGAGAATAGAACTTTCCAATTACTCCATCTAGGAATTGTATTTTTCATGATATTTTCCAACCTATCACAAGGAGAAACATATGTATGGAGTGGGTATTCTATTTTGAACTCTGCAGCCCAATGGTTAACTTCGGCAGCTTTCCCCCCACCGTCAATTTCTTCTGTTTTGGGGAGGGGGCGGGGGCTGGAGGCCGAAATTTGATATTAGGAGTCTAGTTGTTGTTTCCCCCCCTTAATTTTTCTTTATATTCTGATTGTCCTTGGTGTCAATAATGTCATGCCTACCTCTTTCCAGGCAAAGGATAGGCTTCCCTTATTGACTGAAGAAATACGTAAAATTGGTCAGGACAGCGAACCTGCATCACTGATATCGGAAGCTAGCTCTGAATATACAACTCAGATTTTGCCAACTGCGGTTGAACATGGAGACGTGTGTCTTTCAGTATCCGAGGAAAACAAAAGAGATAAGGGGATTGAAGACTATCCACCACCCCTCGCTGTCATCGGAGTGAGCGTTCTGTAAGTAATTGGTTTTAGCATGTGGCTTACGTATTCCGTCTTATCAACTACTTTATCTCTGTTGGAGCTTTGAATATAAGCGTGTCGAACATGTTTGTGGCCTCATCAGCATTTTCGGTTGGACTCTTGACATGGAAATTGTGGGCGCTCTGTCTCAACCAAAGTTTATAATTTTTCATTATAGAGCTACATCTCTTGATATAGTTTCTCATAGTTTCTACATAGGTACAAATCTTTCGCATTTATGGCTCCATATCTTGTGCTTGAGTATTCAAATTTGGATAGAAAGCATTGTCAAACTGCCGAAAACGTGCACAATTGATGGAATCCGTTGTACCAACCCTCTCGTGCTGTTCAGGATTTTTCAACAAGTGTTGGAACAGTCTGTTACATAATGTACTTTTAGCAGACCTCCAAAGGCATTATGATGTTACCTTTTCATTAGCTTAGTCACATTCGTCAGATATACATTTCTACACAAATCAATTTTGGAGCTAATATAAAAAAAATTAGAGTCCATCTGTTGGAACTAAGATAGCCTTGAATAAGATAAAATGATACTGATCTAGTGGTCTGGCTGGATGACTGTATCCTACAGATAATTACTAACTGGTGTTATGTGTCAAAAAAAAAAAAAAAATAGTTAATGCATGTACATGAGTGGTATACAAAGCTGATTTCACATGGCCTCTTACGAGGGCAACGACAGAAGATGACTGACGAAGTGCCGATTGACCAATTTTAGCATATTGAGAGTTAATGATTTGCTTTAGAACTTCATTAATGGGTTTAACTCTGATATATTAGATTTCAGGATTTTACCATGTATAGGATATATATGAGGGTTAAAAGGTGAGCTAATCAATTAATTCATGCTTATTTATATTTATTTTTGGAAATTTGAGATAAGAGAAGAATTAAAGAGGCCCTCCTTTCGAGGGTAACTACTGAAGTATGATCAAGTTCCGAAGAGTTCGACGTGTTCCATACTGCTAATTCCAATTTAATGAATTCTGAATTTAACGTTTATGCCAGCACTCTAAAATTTCTACATTTAGAAAATGATTTTATGGTTTTCCTAAAGTCCATTTTTCACTTGTGTCTGATGCATGATAGTATTTGCTTAATTTGGAGCTTCCAGCTAACAGGAAGTTTAACTCTTTAAGATTGTTGTCTTTTGTCACCTGCGCATACCTCAAACAGCTTAGTGTTGCTGTAAGGAGCTATAAACTATCTTGAAACAAGCTCAATGTTGGTTAGTTTGGTGATTATAGATGTATGCTTTACATTTATGACAGTATTCACATTGGTTCAAGGGGCTGTAGCACCAGCTATGTACGCAGATCATCAGCGCAGTAGCTGAAGCTGACTTAGAAACTCTATGAGGTCATTGTTATATTAACCATGGCGTACTATTGTACTTAACTTCATCAGAATTTTTTCTTTCTTTTTTTTCTTTTGGAAAGACCGTGATTCTTTCTTGAGGCTTTTAGTTATAGCTCAGGGTCTGCTGGGAAATCATGATCTGTTGCGACAATGCTGGTAATTTAATTTGCTGGAAGTTGTCTTAGGATGGTAATTTTAAGCTTGCATTGTCAATTTGTCGTTATAAAGTTCAAATATGATTCCCCTTCATCTCCTCTGGGAGGACGGGGCAATGCGTCAAATTGCAGAACTTTTTTATTCTTCTCTGTTCTCTTTCTGATTTGGATTAGTGGCAGGATGGTGGGTGTGACAGTTTTGGCATCACAGTAGTCTGTACATAGGGATGCACTTGCTTGTGCACTCATGTTCTCAATAACTCCTTGTAATTTGATTTGGTCGGACATGTATTCATGTATTGAGAATTTGCTGGAAGAGATTCTTTTGCAAGTGATATCAGACACCGCATTCTTGCTTGTACTAATTTCTACAGCCAAGGACTCTAGAGTACTTCATCAGTCTACTCCCCCCCCCCCCCCCCCCCCCCCCCCCCCCCCCCACCCCCCCCCCCCCCCCCCCCAATAAAAAAAGTATCTTCTTAATTTGTTGGTTACTGTAATTTGCATTATGATCCAACATACTATTTCCTCTTTCAGGAAAGGTATCCAGGTACAAGAGATGTTGGGAGAAATAAGGAAAGCTTTGAGGAGTTGTCGAGCTACAAGTGAAGGATAGCCCATCAGGCAGCAATTTTAGTAGCTCCCCACATATGGTTGTTTCATGCTGATAATGCTCAGTCGAGCGATTCGCTTACAGTTGGTACTGATGCCTGTGAAATACAACTGTCAAAATTTACGGTCATATTGACCTGGGATATTGAGGTACTTGTCTCCTTATGTTTGTTGCCCATTGATGAAATGTTAATAGCTTCTCGTAAATTGCAAATTGACAAGTCATGAATAAATTAATGTTGGCTGATGCTTATGGCCTATGTCGCTCTCCCTTCTGACAGATTAATGATTATGAAGTATTTTGAAGATGAAGTTGATAGCTCCCACTGTTTGTTCTTGGCCTTCACAGAGATGTATCTGGGCCTTGTGAGGGATCTAAATCATTTCCATGGGACTTGAACAAGCGGAACTAGTGATCCCAATGCTACAATTTTTAAGGGTATGATTGACATCCGCTTCTAGACAATTATATTTTTTTTGGTGACATTCTAGACAATTATATGCGCGCGCAGCACATTTGACATGTAATTAGAAATTGATGAATCATTACACATTTTCTCTTTATTTCACCGAGTAGGCAAGTACATCTTGGTGTAATGATCTTAAATTGTGCAATAGTTATGTATGGTTACATTCTAAGTCTAAACTCTATTATGAGTGAGTCACATTATTGTGTGACCTCTTGTTGTAGGAGTCCAATTTATCAGAAAGGGTGTGAATATAAGAAAACAGAGGAAAAGCACGTCTTCGTACTTAATGAAGTTACAAGGAATTGTCTTCTGGCTAACAATTTGATCCCTTTTACATGTTACCCAAAACTTATTTAGGGGCTCCTTGTCATTAAACCCCTTCTTATGGTGTTTTAATTTATATCTGTATTTGAGATTTTCTTTCCTCCTTCGCAGTAAATAAAATTTAAACACAGGCGTTGCATTGAAATATTCTAAAATTTGTGTTTAATAATGTGGCACTATATATATACTACTCCGTACGGAGTATTATATAGTGCTATTGCGCTATATTTTCGTAACTGAGGTTTCAAGTGATAGAGATTCAAGTGAATAATTGACAGGAAAATTCCTATGTAAAACTCTTGTAGTGAGTAAAGATTCAGTTGCCAGCAGCCGGCTTAGTTCGTGGACAAGTGTAATGAAGTAGGCCCCATTGTACGAAGCAGAAATTTTTTCAACTTACGGAGTACTCCGTACTTGCTTAGTTTTATGAGCTCACTGAAATTCAGACTGCAAAGAGCTTATCACGTCAGTGATGATGGTTGAGAACTTTTTCGAAGACAGCCCCACGTATGTCAATTACTCTTCTGCAAACTGTCAACCCACTGGAGGAGGACTCAAGGGTGAGTTTCCCGGTGTGTGCTTATCCACAGTTTCTCTTCATCACACGTTTTTTATAAACAAAGAACTACTGTTTGCAGTATGAGAATTAGGCCCTATCCAAACTCAGAATTTACTGTCCTCGTGTCTCTGAAAAGCTAAGTTTGGAAAATCTCAATTTCTTTTCCAGAAAATCATTTTGTTCATGTGAGTTTGCTACCTGAGAAAAAGGGACATATATATTGTAATTGCCAAGTGTGGTTGTTATATGGAGCAGGAATAGCTTGGTGAGACACGATGAACAGCTTCTTGCTGACAGGTATCAACCCAGTTTTTAGATGAGACACGTATCAGAATCTGAGGGAAAAAAGAAAGACCAACTTCACCCATTTAGAGCACACATACACTCATCCTTTCCACTTGGCAGCATATAAATATGCAACGCAGTAAACTCAGCTGGTTCAGCTGGTAGCATAGCAGCTTGATAATACACACGAGCACACATTCTCTCTTTCGTTACACTAAATTCTTCTTGCTTTTCCTTTATTTTACCCAATGTTGAAATCCAAGTTGGGTTCGGGGGAGAAGAAACAGGGGAGCAAAAAATCGTCTTGCCAAGCCAGCTCTAGGAAGGGTTGTATGAGAGGCAAAGGGGGACCTGATAATGCTCTTTGCACCTACAAGGGTGTGCGGCAAAGGACGTGGGGCAAATGGGTGGCTGAGATCCGTGAGCCGAACCGTGGCGCCCGCCTCTGGCTCGGCACCTTCAACACCTCCCATGAAGCTGCCCTAGCCTATGATGCCGCGGCTCGTAAGCTATACGGGTCCGATGCCAAGCTCAACCTTCCTGAGCTCTACCCACCAAAGCTCCCCTCAGCACAAGCACTAGCACAGCCACAAGTTCATGCCCAGCCCATGCAGATCCCTTGCTACCACTACCATCAACAACCACTTGGACAAAACAGCTACAACTTCGCTTGTTCATCTGACAATAACAGCTCTATGTCTGGGGCTAGTGACATTACTTTCCCCATTGAGGAGACTAATTCCACCATCACAGAGAGTACCACCAGTTCTGAGAGCTTTGGAGAGAATGAGGTTGGCGTCAATCATGGTCTCTGGGAGAATCCGAACCCCAGCTTGCCCGAGCTCGATGACGCTCTGTGGGCAGAGACAGCAATGACTCTTGGCTTCCCTCCAACTGTTATCGACCCTCGTGAGTTCCCCATCTGTAATGAACCAGGTCTACTCTCTGGTGACTTGTACAATGGTAGCAGCTTCCAGTTCGGATGGTCGTCTTCGAACAACTTATATTGAGCAAGGGGAGACAGAAGCATGACCATGATGAGAGTCCAATATACATAAAGATGGGTATGTACGACTTAATAAGGACTTCAAAGAAGAAAGGACAAAATATGGGATATACTCCGTATTATTTAGGAGTTAAGGATTTGTATATTGTTTAGTAGGGTAAGTGATATATTAATATAGGAATGGACTTCTATCTAGGTATTGGAAGACTGTAAGGAAAGGAGTGGTCGTGTTCCTCTCCCCAATCATTTGGATTTTTATTTTTCTCGACTGCTGTAATGAATATTTGTGTACATATATAATAGGTATATGAAGTGTGACAGAGGGACTTAAGTAGGAAATACCGAATATGTTTACTAATTGTACGAGGCTCTCATATTCACCCTTCTCTGTTCAGACTCCCAGCATCCCCTTAGACGAAGGGTACGTATACTACTAGGTGGAGCTACTCATAGAATGTCTTGTATAGTTGTATAGATGTAGGATGATACACTATGGAGTACATTTCGAATATGAAGGATGAGCTCTGAAGTTGTTGCAGAGCCGCAAAAGGAGAATTTCTAACGCAAATTGTCCTGCTGGATGTCCCTTAAAGACATTATCCTTTCATATTTCTAGTTGGACTGACAAGTTTTCTGAAGGGTCTGTGGATCCTCAAGGAATAAATTCCTGTAAATCAACAACAGTAGAATGAGGCTCTGGTCTTAGTTATTATGGTGAAATATGTATGTTAATCGGTATTTTCATACGCTTCTCCAAGGTTTTTTGTTAGAACAAAATGAAGAAAACAGTACGTAATTGTGTTACTAATTCTCTGTCAGATTCTGTTTAGCGTGTCCTTGGCCTACAGTGCGAGACTACTATCGCAGTTCGTAGATTCTTCTTTCTTTCCATTTCCTGGTGTAAATTTTAAACTTGAACTTATTCAATGGACTGATCTTCGCTCCTGTAGGATAATTATGTTACCTGGACTATGGACTGATCTTCGCTCCTGTAGGATAATTATGATACCTGGACTATGGACTGAACTCATCCTACAAGATCGTCAACTATTCCAGGCTGTTGTAGGCTTGAAATTGTCCACACCCATGTGTAGTTTTGAATGTATGGCACAGGTCTGTGTAGAAAAAAGAAAAGTTCGGGTAACAAAGTTGTTCAGACAAATCATTCTCCTGGAACATATCCTTGGCGCACAGCAAAATACCAGCTTATGGATAAAGATGCTTTGGCAGGATCAGACACCAAACTGTATTAGTATCAACACCTCAGTGTACCTTCATCCTTCAAATTAAAGGGACTCTAAACGTCAAAAAAAAAGAATGAACCATAAACCACTGGTTTTTCTGTCCTCTTTCTCTTTGCTACAAAGGTCTCGACCAATAGTAGATGGAAACGATACTACATCACTGGACATGAGTTGGCTGAAGGAGGTTAGAGTAATTTAGATGAATTAGCAATCCCTGAGACTCGTTTTTCATGATATTGTCACATGCAGAACATCGTCAACGGTCTATGTCACCCGGACTCTTCATATTGCCTCATATACCCATGTCGTTAAAAACTTCACTCAAACTAAAAACTTGTAGATTATTAGTAAAATAGCCGAGTCCGGCACTAGGACATGTACCCATGTGGCCATGTCGGATACTTGTGGCCGAGTCCAGGTAACATAGGTCATAGTCTATATCTTCAGCTCCTAACATAGAACAGCTATGAAGAATTATGAAGAAGAGACTCACTAATGCAAAGCAACAGAACATAGGAAGCCAAAGCCAAGAGTTCTACTTAATTTAACTATCATTAGTCATTCTCAAGCACATAAATTAACAACTTGTAATAAGCAAAACCAGACTAACTACTGTGTATGCATAAAATGTTGAGCGATTTAGGTTCATAATCATATAGAAAGCTTTCACCCTTTACCAAACAGAAAAACCTTCTCCCTTGAGAGCGGCGCAAACAAAATGGTCTTTAGTTTGTACCCCATGTCGATTGTAGACCATGGACCAATCTGAGCAGCGGCAAAAGCGTAGTGTTACATCGAAGCGATTGAGGGTTCCTGTATGGGATTCCAGTATCTATTGTGAAGCCATAAGGAATCTGCTTCCACAGAATATCCATCTTGATTACGATGCCAAGCGAAATGAGCGTGTGTTCTGTTCTTAATATCGAATATGCCATGACCAAAGCTAGCTTCACGATAAGCAGAGTAGTCTGGTTGTGGCTGGGTCATTCTGCACAAACAAACAACCGCACTCACACATTATAGTTTTTACAGAGTATATTGCAGCAGTACAATAGCTGAATAAATGAATTGCGAGAATAACTGACTAAGCCGTGCGTGATAGAAGTATAAAACATACTCGTATACCAGTCCTTCAACATTTCCCCCATCTCCAATGGTTATGTAAACTGGAGCTGACCTGTCTCTTATGGGAGCACATAAACCATTGGTGATGTTATATGCAATGTTTGATATTCTTTCCTGCATCAAGGAAAATCCATGTAACCATCAGTTTTTTCTGTCAGTTCGTCCCAAAGAGGGTGAGGGTGAGGGTGAGGTAGCACAGCAGGAGGTTATGGGATAAAATAACTTACAGATCTCTCATAGGCATGAACATGGCCAGCAAAGACGACATCAACCTTGTTTTTCACAAAATATGGTTCATACATCACTCTCATGGTTTCTCCTTCCATGTAGTGGTGCACATAACTGCTATATATTGGGCAGTGTGTAATAATAATAAGCCAAGGGGTCTCAGTCCTATTCACCTTAGGCAGCTCTTCCATCAGCCATTTGTACTGAGGTGTGTACATCCCTGTTTAGTATATAACAAAATATGTTCTTACATATCCAATTCAAACTCGAGCATCAATAAATTACAGTTTCAGTCTACTGCTATTAAAGTGAGATTCAGTTACAAGTATGTTACGGGGAAAAATCAGCTCTAAAGCAAGGACCATATCTTCTTCTTATGATGCTCAGTTCAACTAGAGAAAGTGAGCTTACTAACAACCATCAGCCAGCAATGCCATCAGATCTAAATTTACCAGGCCAAGACTATCCAAGGTTCCTTATAGTGAACACTTCTCAAAGTCAGTTTTTCAAGCACGACTGTTATTTCAGAAACTTTTCACAATACTAAAATGATTAAATTGGAAAAACCCATTAAACACGTACCAAAAGCCGAGTACGATGCCATGACAATGATATAGGCCGAAGCTCTTTTGATCGAGTACCAATACGGAGCAGTACTGAGGGATGCTTGATATGGTGTTGGAAATCGATATGTGTATGGCTTAAACGGTAAGGTTTCCCCCTGACCAAAGAACAAACATAACCACTGAATTTATGACAAACTATTATCCTTCTAATTTTAAAACGAGGGAGAAGAGCTAGACTGAGGACATTAATTTGTGCCCTGAATTCATACACCTATGTAGGCATTTTGCATGTGCATGACACTGACACAACTCAACATAGTGAGCAAAGATATAGGAGAGGATGCAAAATCCCCAAAGAAAGTTGAAACAAGATGCAGACTTCACCCCCCAGAAAACATCGATTCTGAGGGAAGGTCCACCGCAAAACTGGCTCTATTACTTAATTTTATATCTGCAACTATTTTTAAAATAAGCTTACCAAAGTTGGGATAAGATCTACTTCATGGTTCCCAGCTGTCGTGATCCAAGGTTGGTAAGCTGCATTTCTTTCAATAAATCTTCCCCAAGTATCCCACCTTACATTATCATGATTTGGATACTGATCCGCATAAGAGAGGTCTCCAACAAACAAAAGTGTCTTCCCTTTTGTTGGGTTCATCTCATAATGTGTGAGTGTCCTGTTTGAATCATGTGTCTGACCAAGATCCCCTGTTCAAAAAGCAGAGCCCTTAAGATTGAAAATGTTTCTACTTCTTTGTAATCTTTCAATATTGAATTGAATCTTATGCACTCGGTACAAATTTGAGGGACGACCCTAACAAAAAGTTGAAAATTATATAGCAGTCTGATAAGAGATAGTAACATTCTGCAAATAAACTGTAACAATTAATCCTGAAACACCTTCTTAAAATGACAGTAGAAAAAATTCGACTTCCTACATAGCCAAAAAAGTTAGCGAAGTACATGCAATTGAATTACCTATCAGACCGAAAGTGTAAGGGACATCAGGCCCAGGTTTTGGGGGTGTTAAAAACCAAAACTGCCTTGAGGATTTCCCACGTCCAACCTCGTAGTAATATTTTGTATCGAACTACACATGAGAAATCGCTTAATTAAGCTCAAGTTACTGGCAGTGCTATGAGGAGACAAAGCTGAGGTTTATACCTCTAACCCCGTGATGGTGCAATGATGAATGTATCCTGAAGTGTAATTGACATACTTATAAGTAAGAACAATCCCTTCTGCACTTTTCTTTTCTGTACTGTTTTCAGCCCAATAAGTGACAGCCTTTGAGCCAGGCTCATCTTCAGTTATCCACGACACAATCACTGCTTTACCAACCTGATCTCCTTGTGTTATATGAACCTTCAACAACCCAAATTCACAGTATAAGAAAAACCAGCATGTGTGGTATGTACAATCACACAGAAAACCAGAATGTCTGACCTTCTGTTTATTTACATAACAAAAAGTCTACTACTCTGGCAACATCATCTAATTTCATTGACATCAAATATTACAGATACTGCTCAATTCAGCCAACAGTTTCGGACAGCTGACAGCCTGACAGTGATCAACATATGCGTTCAGTAACAGATACGTGTTGTTCGCATTAGATAGAGCAATAAGCTCAAGTGTTGATAAAAACAAGTACTAGGATTAAATCATTAATTGGGACTCAACAATCAAGTTAAGCTTTTGGTTAAAGATGATTCTGTCACATGTTATATCAGGTCTCGAGTTTGAATCCTAGGAGCCCCTCTCCCAAATAGTGGAATATTTCAGTACAAAGTATGTGAAGGGCGTGTGCATCATTCACGCTTTAAGCCCAGAGGGCATTCGCATGACGGTATATAATAGGATACAACCAATAATTGAGCATCAACCATGAGCTTAAACTTTTAATTGAGATGGTCGTGTCACACAAGTACACAACACATTTAAATACATAACAATTAGACCATCAACCAAAACTGTGGATAAATACAAAGTCAACTATGAAAGTGTCAAATATAACATAAACGATCAGTACATAAGACAAAAGACACAAATGATGGTGATTAATACCTGTTGAGGAGCATTATAACCATGAGGAACTCTGAAGACATCACTATCTATAGGCATATCAAGAGAAAGATCACTATTTCTTCTTGAGAAGCTGCTAGTCTTCCCTCCATCACAAAACTCTGGACCATTCAAGATGACCACACCCACAACAACCAGTATCAAAACAGCAAAGTTGGCATAAACCCACCTCAATATCATCTTTATGTTCCACTCTAGTCTCACCAAAAAGCTACAATCTCCCAACTTTTTATCCAAGTTTATCTACTTTGAATGTGGGGTCTTTTTTTCTTTTGCATGCATGAATGATTATTTAGTAGATATAAAAGTTAGGTGGGAATATTCTTAGCAAGGTCGCAAAAAAAAAGAAGTAAAAACAATTGCAGTTTGCCAAGATTATCAGTAAGATTATTACGTGGGTAAAGAACAAAATATCCTTGGGAAATGTCCTGGTGTCTTTTATCTGGGAGGAATATTCAGTCCCATGATCCGGATTTAGAGCTGCTGAAGTACAATATTGTGTCTACATTTTAGACATAAAAAAGTATTTAATATCTATTTAATATCTATATTATTATCTTAAACACCTAAAATTTCCTAAGTTAGCAAACGTAGCATACACTTAAATACATCATAATTGTGATTTTTTTTTTAGTCATTCTATGTATATCTTCATGACTTTTTATCTTCTATAACAACATTGTTTTATTAGGTTTTAATTGAATCAATGATGAACTTATTCAATTGTCTTTTATGAATTAAGTGAAACTCTATATTGTTTGTCTATTGGTTTTCCCATTTTTTCTTAATTAATTGCAAAAACTCTATATAAAAGGTGAAAAGTTTAAACCACTTAGATCGCCTTTCAAGATTTGATCAAAAAATTCATTCATCCTAATTTTACACCATAACATCAAATTGTATTTTTGTATCACATGCCTTGATGTATTCTCTTCCACAAAATTACTATTTTGATGATTCTCATTAGTCTGAAATTCACAAAAATATAAATTTCTGAGTTAATCAATCACTTTAGTGTGAGATTTTTTTATTTTTGCAAAAAAGACAAAGGTTTGACCCTGGTTGATCTTGCCAATGCCGGAAAAACAAGCTTTCGTTGAAACTTGTTTATTTTGAAAATTAAGATTATTATGAATTCTAAAAATATGTTTTTCAGTCTAATAAGAATCATCAAATGAAAGATGGACTTTAAATTTATGTTTTTCTTTTTTTTGGAAGAAAAGAAAACAAAATCACATACTTTATTTTAGTTATTATTAATCATAAAAAATGGTTTCAATCTAATGAGATTCACAAAAAGAAATATGAACCTTTAATTTGTACTCAAATGTCACTATACTTTAGTGTTAATCGTGTCTTCAAAACTAAAAATATTTTTTTTCTTCATAATCATGATAGTTTATCAATAGGCATGCCTTATTTATGATTGCATAAATTACCTTTATGGAAGAAAATTAAGATCATAAGTTAGTTATATAAATCACAAAACGAATCTTGAAATTTGGATTTATATTTGAATCTCACTATCATTTAATATTAATTAATCCCCAAAACAAAAACATAAAGCCCTGCAAACCAAAATATGTCACCTTTTTTAATTATGGTAATTTATTGGTATCAAACATATATTACCTTTGATTTACATATGATTATTTTCATGTTTGATCCTTATGTATTTCAATCGTACCTCAAATCAAGGTGGTTGTATGATTTTCTCGAGTTCTATTAGGATTTGGGCATTTTGATCAATTTTTCCAACTTTGTGCCCCACATGAGTTTTAAAGCTTCATTAAATGTTTTAAACATAGTTTTTGCTTTATTACAAGAATTGTTTTTATAAATATAGTTGACATGAAGACTAAAATTAAAAGAAAAATAGAATTTGTTGTTACACTAACTTTACCATCATATGTGTAAGAAAATATGTTGTTGGTTTGAGAATCCTGATTATACATTTGTAATTAGCACTTAATTCAACTGATAACTCTAATATATAGATTTAAGTATGCAAATTCAAGCTCAACTTGCTTGACCAATTTATTGGTGAGGTCTTGAGCTAAAAAAATGGTGTGATCCTCCCTTTTTTCAAGGTACTAAATAGTTATCGAAACAGATGGATAAAACATACGACCTGACATCTGCCTTTTTTGAACGAGCCTACATGCGTGGAGATCTTCATGATGCATTGATTTTTTTTTTTCTTATTTTTGTCTTGTAGCTTTTATAACAACATTCATTAATGATGGCTTAGGTTGCTTGTTGATGACATGTCTGCATTAATCTTGTTGTGCTATGGTCACTCCAAATATGATTCTTGATCTAGCCTCTTGTGAAGAATTGGAGAAATACTATAGATACGTAGTTCTGTCTTATGCTGTAAATAGGGAAAATGTGGGTTTTGTTTTACTTGATTTATTTTATTTCTCTTACCCAGCGCTTTGATAGTATGTCACACATTATTTTTCTGTGACAAATGAGATCTCTTTTTGTTATAACCTGCATTAAATATCATTATTGGACTAAAACTATGAAAACTGGTTTTGCCTATCAGGGTCGTTTTCTTTATGTTTTGTGTCCCATGGATGGACTTTCAATGGAGAAAGCCTCATCTTTTGTTGCATCAAGGATAGCTCCAACAAACTATACTATGCGACTGGATTTTGTGGTGTTTTATCAAAAACTTATATAATCTAATTAAAAACTATTAGTATCAACTTATATATAAATATAAGAGTATAATTAACTTTGTGTTAATATGGGACATGCAATCAATGAAAACTTTGCTCCTACAAGAAGACCATGGTGTTCGGACAATTGAAAAAAGACAAAGAGCTGAGATGATGTATTTCTTTTCTTTTGATTTTATGTGTTTTATAATTAGAAATTAAATAAAGTGCACAAGGTTGACCATCATGGATTCATGCATAGTCATCTAATTTATATATCACATGATACAAAAACACACCCATGTGATACAAACAACTACTTTTTGTCTTGTCACCCGCCTTTTTAAGTGATGTGACATTTTGGTTTTAATTTGTACGAAATACCATTTAATTTTCTTTTTAGAAACTTTATTCATCCATATGGGGCAAATAAGGATACCACATAAAGCTCACAAAGCATAGCAAATAAAAAACCGAATCAACCAAGCCAATAAGTAGTCCTCTCAACTACAAACATATTAGCTTTACAATTCAATAAACGAACACAAACATCAAATTTGATGTTTTTCAACACCCTAAGAAGATAATTACGAACATCGTCAAATAGTCTATTCCTTTCGAGCCAAATATGATAGATGATCGTTGTGAGAGAGCCCCTATCATCATCTTCCACCATGATTTGCCCCTGATAAAGTTCCTCATCCATGTCAGCTCCCTATTCAAGTTCTAAGCAGGTCTTATGACCTCATTCTAGATAAGCAAACCTGATCAACTATACTTGGTTATTGGCATTCAAAGAACAAGTGATATTGAGTCTCTTCATTTTGATAACAGAACACACACCATTTGGCTAATGAAAACCCCTCTGTGTAAGTTTAGTACAATCTATTATTTTTAGTATACTTTTTTTTGAAGTATTATTTTAGTATACTTAACACTTCAAGTAGTGCTAATTATTATATCTCTACATAATAAATATAACAAATCATTAAATCATTTTAATTTATTAATATATTAAAATTCCTTGTAATATATGATCATAATTAATCTATGGAGATACAGTAGAAACTCTTTAAATTAA
>CAAKMY010046915.1:15838-35076 GCA_901111285.1 Corrigiola litoralis | reverse complement strand
TGTAGAGTTTGGTGGTGAAGATAATTTGGTGGGAGATCATGAAGTTTGTGAAGATACTCTGATGTTACAAAAAGAAGATAACAATGAATCTAGCGGTTCAATCTTAGTTGATAACAATGATTGTGGTGACATTGACTCTCTTGCATCTTCTGTGGGCTCTAACTCGTGCACTCAACCCCGTAGAAAATGGAAGCGGCGTGTTCGACAACGCCGGTCTTTTGATTGTGTGAAGCATAAAAGAAGAAATCGGCCAACAATGATGGCTAGAAGGTACCGAGAATGTTGGAAAGGAAGAAGTACTAATAAACTTGACAAGTTTTTGTTTTGCAGGTCTCCGGTTCGGCTGAAACGCAAGGCTAACTCGGATGAGTATGTTCATGTTATTAACCTGGCCCGAAAGCCCACTAATGACACAGTGATTGATGACATAGTGATTGATGCACCGACCCTAGCAAGGAAGAAAATAGCTATCAATCCGCCGGGTTACCTCAATAATGTTTTTATTATGAATGTCTGTAGTAGACCTATTAGCTCTCAAAATGGTTTGGTATACCATGATGTTGTGAGCTTTAGGATGTAATGTTTTTTATGTATTAATTTGAACTTTGTCAAAAAAAAAAAAAAAAAAATCTATCTCATTCCTTAAAAGTCGTGATCTATATTTAATTGCATTGAATATTTCCGTAAATTTCGAGGACTCCAACTGTTATAATTGTGAAATGAACCTTTACCAGAAGGAAAGAGAATCAATGTGATTAACCTTCCATATAAAGCCAGAACTTGCGTAAAAAAATGTACTGGGGACAGACGTGGGATAGTGGGATATTGACTAGCCTCAAATTTCCTCCACTATATAAGGCTTGTGTTTGTTATCTTGTATCATTCTCTGACTCTTTCTTATCTTCAAACTAGTTGAGATGAGAGGAGTTCCTAGATCTGAATCTCAGTCCTCTCTCTTGTCTCCCACCCCCCCCCCCTCTCCTTTTTATGTTTGTAATTAACATAGTTGTTACATATTTTTTGTTCTCTATAAGGTGCTTGAGTTTTCGTGGGGTTGGTGACTTACCATGGTACTTTCTTGGTTTTAATTGCTATTAGCATGGCTACCATGGTATTTGATGCTAATGGCGTTGTACTTAATTGGCCTCGATGCTATTAGCATGGTTATACCATGGTGTTTGATGTTAATAGCATGACCTATGGTTGTGTTGTTTACTCTATAAGGTGTTAGTGTCATCGTTGGTGACATACCATGGTGTTTGATGTGAATAGCACGGTCTATGGTGGTGATTGTGCATCCCAAAGGTTCTTCGTGGTATTGTTACACTATGTTTTGGTCCTTTTGTAGCGCTTGTTCAAATTCTTTTAATGTTATTGGTTCCTTACCATTTTTTTTGCCTTGTTTGTTAGCAATAGCATGGTTCCTTTTATCTTACGTTTAATTTTCATTGGTTCCTTCCCATTGTTTTTGCCTTGTGTTGGTATAGCATGGTTTTTCTTCTATTTAAACTCTAATTTTATTAGTTCCATACCATTTTATTTGCCTTGTGTTTGTTAGTTATTGTATGGTTTCTTTTAATTTAACTCTAATTTTTATTGGTTCCTTTTCATTCATTTTGCCTTGTGTTTGTTAGTTTTAGAATGGTTTCTTTAATATAACTCTAATTTTTATTGGTTCCTTAACATTAATTTGGCTTGTGTTTGTTAGTTATAACATTGTTTTTTATTTTAACTATAATTTTAATTCTCTTGTTCTTGTTGCTCTAGATATTGAGTTTGTGATTTGTTTTTTATACTATCTTTAATTAATTTTGTTACTTTGATAATCACTACTCACAAAAACGAATGAAACTTCGAATTTAGGACCAATTCACGCGGACCTCACTCTAACCCATTAAGATGCACCCGGACCTATTTTTGACCCGATTACTTTGATAACCTCATTTGTACTTTTTTTTTCAGTTTTATCTCATGCATTATCATTTTTACATTTCACTCTTCACCCAAACCCATTCACACCCCTTTCACATTCTCCACTCCTGACTTTCTGAGGTAATGTGACCTAGCTCATTTTTTAATCTTCGTTTCTTTAATAATTAATCAAAATTATTTCTTACACTTTTGTTCATGTATCTGGTAATATTATCGGTACATTGTTATCGTTACTGTTAAAAACCTGATTTTATTTTTATTACTGTTAAAATTCTAGTAGTTGCCCAGATCTGTGTTTTTATGGCCTGCAGTTTTCTGGATATTTGTTATTTTCTATATTTTCTCCTCTAATGTGTTTTTTCTCTTTGGTTCTGGGTTCTGTTATGGTTTTTTTATTAACTTTTTTTTTATTTTTTCTATTCTATCTCAGTTTGTTCTGGGTTTTGTTATTGTTTTTTTATCAACTTTTTTTTCTTTGTTGATGGGCTTATTAGCCACTAGACAAATTCCTTGAAAAGCTCAAATCTAATAAAAGCCTTATTTGATTGGTCTAATTCAACGTAAAACTCCTTGTTTGAGTTCAAAATCTATTCTCTCGCTTCATTAAAAATAAGGATGCAACATTGTTTATGGATGTGTTGGTTACTATTGTAGATCAGTTGTGTAATGGCCAAAGGTAAGAAGTCGAAGGGTAAGAAGTCGAAGGGTAAGAAAACCTCGCGCTCGGCCAGGATTGGAGTTTTCAGGTGTCCTGAGCCAAAATGTCCAATGCAGGCGCCGTACTTCAAAGGAGTTGCTGAACACGTGAGGGTTAGTTTTGCTGTCCAATGTCATATATTATAACTGGTTTGATCACTTATTGGATTTTGTATTAATTGGATTTTGTGTAACAGCATCTTCACACGGAGTACAAGAGGTGTGGAACGAAGAATTGTCGTCGTTTTTATCTCAAGAAGTTTCCTGAATCCCATTCTAAGCACCCCGCTATTGGCACCGATGAACCCAAGTCTGCTGAGGCCGAAGAACCGGAGTCTGCTGATTCTGAAGAACCGGAGTCTGCTGAGTCTGAAGAACCGGAGTCTGCTGAGTCTGAAGAACCGGATTCTGCTGAGTCTGAAGAATCCCAGGCTGCTGAGTCTGAAGAATCCCAGTAAGCTGAGTCTGAAGTCGAGCTGTGATTTCCTCGCCATAATCTCTAGTTTGTTATGTTCTAATAATTGAGGAGTTCTCTAATTAGCCTAATTTCGTGATGTTTTGGGGAGACAGTTTGTTATGGTTACGTGCAGGTTCAATTTACTAGTTTTGATTGTTATATGTTCGTTTTGGGACGTGGTTTCCTCATGGGTTTCTTCAATTGTGCTTACTTTTGAATCGATGCGGCATCGAACAATTTTATATTTGTCCAGTTCATGTGCAGTAGTTCAGTTTGGGTCTTGCTTTTTGTTGGGTAACTCTTTTTATGTGTAGCCTTTGAATATTTTGTTCACTTCCATTGCACTGGCTTGTAAAGCCCTCTTTTAGGACTTTTCGTCTTTAATGATCTGCATGCTAGTATTTTTAATTTTTGCCCAGCAAGTGCATTTATCTTCATGTACTTGTTATTACAATTTGCGGATGTTGGTTGGTTCGGATCACCACAGTATTGTAAGTTGGGATGAGGAAGCCAATAGGTCGGATTGCCTTCCCATTTCCTTTCATTTGATCAATTCAAAGTTTCTAGTTCAGACGATCTCTTTGCTTGGACTTCTGCAATTTTTACCAAATTCCGTTCTAGGTAGTTGTCGCCTTTTTTTGGCTTTCGTTCTGCTGGTTTATGGCTCTTTTTTAAGTAACCTAGATTTCAAAACTTTGTGCTTTCAATTGCTTATTCTACGAATCGCTATGCTACTATTAAGCTTCATAACGTGGTCACCAATTTGGATTCCTTTATTATAAAACTCTATGCTCCCCTGCGTGATAGTGACAGAGGGGTTTTGGAATGGAATTTCCACTGAGATTTAGTCTCTATCTTGTCCCTTTGTATTATTAGGTGATTTTAATTATTTATTGCCTATCGATGATAAGCATGGTGGTGATGCATGCTCTCCTTTTAGATTTAAAAGGCTTTCGTGTTTCGAAACTACTTTTTGAATTTAATTTAATAGATGTCCCCTTTGAGGGACATCGGTTTACTTAAGATGGCCCAAAGAACACTTTTGATTAATTCTTTTGTTGACACAAAAATTTTCAAAAATTTTCATCATAGCTTTGGGTCATCAGATTACTGTCAGTGGTTCTGAACCTGTCCAAGCCCCACCTTTTCGGTTCGAAAATATGCGGACAAAGTCACAAAGAATCCCAGCTTTCATAATTTAGTTAGAAAGTGTTAAGAGTCATCGTACTCAAGGTTTTTTCGAGGATAGATTGATTTATAAATGTAAATCTCTAAAACAGAATCTTAAACAATGGAAGACCACAAATGTTGGAAACATCTATCGGCAACTTACACTTGTTGATGACAAACTTGCGCAGGTTCAATTGCGCCTAATCAATCACTACAGTCTAGATCTTGCTATTAATCAAAGTCAAAATAAAAAATATAAACTTTTGTAATTTCAACGCGTTTATTGGCAACCACGAGCAAAAATTAGACATTCAAAAGTTAGGTGATGCTAATACGTCCTACTTTCATACACGCCACGATTCGTACGAATCGCAATACTATCCGAAATATTACACTTCAAAATGAAGAATTGGAAACAGATCTTAAAAAACTATCGCAACCAAATTTGGGAGGGGCTATCTATTGCCTTCAGTACCCCGAAGGATACTATCCCTACAGCAGGTGGGGGTACTCCTAAGACACCAAAAAAAAAAAAAAACAAGGAGATCTTTTAAGAAGATAATTCATCTTTGATTCGCACACTTACTACTAGGGAAATTAGAGATGCTCCCTTTAGCATTGGTGCTAATAAATCTTCGGGTCTTGATGGCTTTACGGCTCATTTCTAGCAAAATTATTGGTCATTCTCTAACTAAAGCTATTAAAGTTTTTTCTTACTCGGGTAAACTCTCAAAAGATATAAACCATTCTTTTATTACTTTAATCCCTAAAACTCAGGATCCAACTGCTACTAATCATTTTCGTCCTATTGCATTGTGCAATACTATTTATAAAATTATCTCCAAAATATTAACGTTATGTCTAAAGCCAATTATGAGTAAAATCATTCATCCTCTTCAATGTGCTTTTACTCCTAATCGAGCTATTTCAGATACATTTTGGTTGCCCATGAGATGTTTCATTCTTTTCGTTTGCGTAAGGGAAAAGACGATTGAGTTGCAATCAAATTCGATCTTGAAAAGTCTTATGATCGTCTTGATTGGGATTTTATTTTTGCTATTCTTTCAAAATTTGGCTTCCACGAAACTTGGATTAATTGGGGTCAGAGAATGCGTCTGCACATTTGTTTTTCTGTTCTTGTTAACGGTCAACCTTCACAATCTTTTCATGCTTCGAGGGGTAGTAGGCAGGGTGATCCTCTATCGCCCTTTCTCTTCATTATTTGTTGTAAGCTTCTAGCTCGTAATCTTCAGAAAGCGAGTGAAACATTAGTCGATCCGATTGGGATTATGATAACTCCTACATGTAATAACATACCCTTTCTTGCTTTTGCTGATGATACGATTATCTTTGCAAAAGCTAATACTAAAACCTGTTCAATTTTTAAAACAAATCTTGATTTATTTTACGTCAACCCTGGACAATTTATAAATGTTCATAAGTCAGCATTTCAATGCTCCACCAATGTTGGTGCAGCTACTAGTAAAGTTAACAAATCTACTTTTCAAGATGCGACTTCTAATGCAAGCAAACAACTTTTTAAATGGAAAGCAAATTCAGTTTCTCAAGCAGGGCGTACAGTTTTAATTCAATCGAA
Organism: Corrigiola litoralis; assembly: GCA_901111285.1. Classification (NCBI taxonomy): domain Eukaryota; kingdom Viridiplantae; phylum Streptophyta; class Magnoliopsida; order Caryophyllales; family Caryophyllaceae; genus Corrigiola; species Corrigiola litoralis. The sequence continues at coordinate 29,224 of CAAKMY010046915.1, read as the reverse complement.
TCTAGCTTTTAAACCAACTCATCTGATGCAAAATTTTATTTTATCATCCGATGTTTATGATTCTCTTGATAAAATTAACCGTGAGTTCTATTGGAACAAACAATGTTCGACAAGTCCAAATCTGGTGGTTTGGGATCGTTTCTAACAACCAAAACCTTTTGGCGGCTTGGGTATATGTGAAAGTGAGGCTACAAATAAAGGCTTTCAAATGAATTTCCTATGAAAAATTAACTGAACCAGATAACCCTTGGGTTCATGTAATTAACCATAAATACCTTACAGGAAGATATTTTATGACGCACAAGAAATCTAAGTCCTCCCTCTCGTGGAATTGGAGTAAACTTGTATGCTACGTTCTACCTTTTCCAAAGGCCTTAGGTGGCAAGTGGGTGATGGGCATACTATTAAATTTTGGACGGATAATTGGGCTTTTCCTTTTCCACTTCTTGATGTGGCGATAAACCAAGACTCGATTGACAAAGACGTTTTGGTGTGTGAGTTCTTCCTAAATGATAATACTTAATATCTGGATAAAGTACTTACTGTACTTAGTCCATCCTATGCAAGAACAATTGTGGATATTCTTAGTCCTTATAATTCTTTTCAGGATCGATTATATTGGGGTTTTAGTTCCCAAGGTTGGTTCTCTACAAAATCAGCTTGTTGGTTAGCATAAGGACTTCACACTTCAAAAGGTAATAAATGTGATTATCATTGGATTTGGAATCTTAATTTACCCCCTAAAATCAAGCATTTTATGTGAAAATTATGTGTGGATGGTCTTCCTACTAGGGAGCGCCTTTTCAGAAGTCATGTTATTGTCCCTCTCCAATGCGAAATATGCTCGCACCATACTGAGGATGTAACTCATCTTTTCTTCAATTGTCCTCTGGTTACGAATGCTTGGCTTGAGCTTCAAGCATCAAATATTGTGACAAGTCTTAGCCAAATTTTGATCCTCTTCTATCTCTGGTTAAAAATTTGTGTAATATTCAATAAGCTTTTCCTCCTAAAGATTTGAAATGGCTTTGCTTACTTTGGTGGGCTATCTGGTTTTCTAGAAACAAACTCAATTTTCAGTAATGGGGCTTGTTCAGTGACTCAATTAATTAAAACTTTTGATTTTCTCCACTCATAATATCTGGAGCTCTCAACAAGAGGAGGAAGAAGAGACTAATCAGTCTAGGGCGTCTCAAAATCGCCAGGCTGCTCACATAATTTGGAAGAGTCCTAAGGAGGGTTTTGTCAAACTTAATTTTGATGGTTCGCATTTATCTTATGGCAACTCAGCTTCGGGGTTCGTTATTCGTGATTCATCTAGAGCTCCGTTGTCGTTTGGTTCACAGAATGTTGTGGCTGTCTCTATTCTGTATGCAGAAGCCCTTGCCCTCAAAGATGCGCTGATTCAAGCGAAGAAGGATAATCACTCCGACATTGTCATAGAAGGGGATAATTTGTTCATAGTTAATGCTACAGAGTACATGGAAGGTTCCATGGGAGATTGAACTTCTCACACAGATATCAAGACTATAATTCGCTCATTCAGAGAAGTCTCTATATACCATTGTTTTAGGGAGAAAAATAGAGTAGCAGATCATCTAGCATATTTAGAACACTCTCTCATCCTATGCCTGTTTCATGTTTGTTTTTGGTGATGGATTATGAGTTGTATCTCCTTCTTTGGTAGGACTCTGTAGGTTGGAACTACATTCGTGGTTCAACCTAGTCATTTCTTATCTATCAAAAAAAAAAAAAAATGTTCTTGATCTATAAATTACCCTGGTATATGTATGATCTAGCTAGGCTCATTGTTCAAGCGCACAAAATTAGAGTAATGGGCATTCAATTTTATTTAGTAAAAATATTATTAATGTGTCTAATTTACAAATGTTGAAAGTGAATTTTATATGAGCCTTGTGCCCTTGTACATTGCACATACTTGATACTATAAAACTTAGCACATATGAAGTTGACCAAAGGTATATATAACGTAATTTCTTTCTCCTCTTGTTAAGCTTCCATTAGCCGGGCTCATGAGCTTTCCTCATCTCCAACCAAAATTTTAATCTACTCTAAAACGATGCCTTTAAAAGTTCCTTTCAACAAATTTTTTTTTGACCTTTTGTATATATGGTAAACATTATCGACAAACACAAGGCAAACGACGTAGTGCACACAACATCCATCTTGTCATATAAGTCATATGGGAAAATATCGTGGGTTAAGTACTTGAAAACATTCGGTTTCTACCGAAAAGAATGTGTACTCGATAACTTCGGAGCCTACAAATAAAGTACATTTCCTTTTTCCTTTCCTTGAAGCCACTCTTAGTGCAAGCAACAAGTTCAAAGTTCAAACTACATTTTCCTTTGTATGCTATAAATTGTTGAACAGTTTTTGTAAATTTGACAAGAGGTCTTGTTAGTATGAAAGGCAAACTTTCCACAACACATATTTAATCCTAAACTTTCCAACTCCACCAATATTAACCCCGCTTGTCTATATTATTGTTGTAGGATAGGTAGCCAAAGTTCCAAACCATAGGAGCAGAACAATCCATCGCAATTGAGAGGCTAATAAGGGAACTTGAGGAGCAAGTGAGCAACTATCTATTGCTAAGGTAGAGGTATTATCAACAAACTCTAGTTTAAATGCCTGAAGAAAGAAAGCTGAGAAACTCAATTAACAAATTTGGGCTCGTGAAAAGATCTAGCAAGACATGGAAATGACACTAAAAAAGGTAGGAGATACTTACAAAGCAGGCAAATATAGACTATCTGAAGAAGATTACCATGCAGAAAAGCAATATTAACATCAAACTGACGAGTAGGCCAATTCCGAGCAGTTGCAATAGTGAGTATCAATTGTTATATTGCGCACCCAGTGCATGATGCATCATGCACCATATTCACCATTATAACAATACATATTCACCTAAATTATTGTAGTTTATATATTTATCAACTTTAATGTACATAATATCATATACATATTCGTCCATCATATAGTTCATATTCACCAAGTCTACAGTACATAAAATACATATTCACCAATTATAGTGTATATATTCACCAATTGTAGTGTATATATTCAACAAGTATATTGCAAAAATTCATCCATAATTATCTCGGTGCATGATGCATCATGCACTAGGTGCGCAATATAATTTGCGCATTCCATATGGGTCCCGGATAGCATAATTGTGGGAGCGAGGGAGAGCGAAAATGGATGAGTTAGTAGTGACATGTCGGTTCATTTGTCGTTTGGGTTTAAAAATGCCTCACTGGCTTTGAGTACGCATAAAATTAGTAGGAAGTGTAAATTGTAATGGAGTGGGATTTAATGGCGCAGTAAAAGCTCGTAAATGAGGTGGAGTGTAACGTGGAGTGGAGTTAGGGGTAGTAAGTAAGGGCGTGGTCGGAGATGGGGGTTGGAGTGCAGTATGTAGTTGGGTGATAGGCGGGGAAGGTGGGGCGTGGACAATGGGGGGCTGTTGGGAAGCTGGGACACGCATAGTGATAGGTGGTGGTGTAGGTGAGGACTGGAAAATATGAGGGAGTGGAGTATTGATGGGCACGTACAAAATATGACTCGTCATCAAATATGGGATCAAGAAAATCATGATTATCAGGTATTCAGGTGCAATTGTTCCACCAACCGCATACGGAAAACCGAATCATCACAGGTGACATGTCACGACATAATAACCTTTCCACGAGATAAATGAAGACACCTATAGTTCCGATCATTAGAAGGGTACTCTATGAAGACACAACGAATGGAACGCGTAGAGAGTTAATTTATTTTTTTAAGCACTACAAATAAAAATTAGTAAATTCATGTGAGAGAGTGGGTATCAAAATGATAAGCACTCGGGTGGGTGCATCTCAATTTTCTTTACTAATCTTCTCCAACTTTAACTCTTATTAAAATAAATAGCCCAAAACTCCAATATTGTCCAAATATTGATATTATAATTTGTCCTTAAGTTAAACTTTTTAATTGTTTCAAAAAAAAATAAAATTTAAACTTTCTAATGGAAAATCAAATAATGATGATTTTAACATGATTATAATAATAAAGTAACAAAATCGATGTCTACAACTTTTTTCATTGCGATTTTTCTCCATATGAAGCATATGTAGAGATGCTAGAACTCCAAAAATTATACTATGCTCCTAGGAGCATGTGCTCCCACACAAATTTTTTGTACCTTTTGTAATTTTTCTTGTACCTTTTCAGATTAGGTACAAGAAAAACATTAAAAGGTACAAGAAATATTGGGTAGGAGCACATGCTCCCGGGAGCACCTAATAATTTACCCTAGAACTCCGTGAAGTTTGCGTGGACTAGACATATCTGCTCCATACAAAATTACAGATCATACAGAGTATGAAACTTTTCTCCATGTCGGCTACATAGAATCGTCGTTTTATAATCTTTATGTGGATGATGGTTGGGAATGATAGGATGATGAAGAAAATATGTGGAAGTTGTGAAAAGTTATGAGTAGTTATGAGTTACCATAGGGATATTGATATTCTTTTTTATTTTTTTTTTGGACATTGGGCAAATCAAACAAATCATAAAACAACAAACAAACCCTTAATAAAACCTACCCCGACCTAAGCAGTTCTTCCTAGTAGCCACGGCAAGCTCATGAGCTTCCTGCACCTGAGCTCTATCCACTTTATGTACAATACAGACTCCCAACTGATTTGCAAACTTCTTGATATCTCGACACACCCATAACACTGCAGTTGGAGTAGGAACTTTCCCAAGCAAAATTTGTACAAGTTGCAGCGCATCCGTATAGATGGTGATACCATACACTTGTTGCCGAATAGCCCATTTAACAGCCCCAAGCACTACAAAAGCTTCCGCAGCAAGGCTGTTAGCAAAACAACCTACCTGAGTATCTGAACTGATAACTGGACCATGAATGTGATGCTTAATGACCCAAGCAGACGAAGCCAAAAACTGCTTTGCTGTCCACGAACCATCAACAACGGCTAACCAATCTTGATTATCAGAGTGATTGACAACTGCCCTGTTACCAAGTTCAATCCTCACATACCCCCTGGAGGCCAACTAGCCACAGTGGAGGTAGTATTGCCAACTGAGGAATTCATCAGAAAATTGTTCCTGTCCTGTTGATCCTATACACATTTGGAAGCAAGCTCAAAGACCCAAGCAGGATTCAAACAAGACTCACGAAACACCATTTCATTTCTATGACACCAAATGGCCCACAATATCCCAACCAAATAGTAGATACCTTCTTTACCTTGCAATTGCTGCCAAAAGTGATTAAACAGGACCATTATCCAATTCTTCATGGGAAGCAAGCTACTTGCCTGAGTGTTGAGCGCAAGAGGAGAATTCCGCCAAATCTGCTGTGTCAACAGACAATAACGGAAAAGGTGGTCTATCGTTTCCTCAGCATTTTGACAAAACGGGCATAACTCGTTGATGACCAAATGGAGATCCTTTAACCTGCCTCTCACAGCAAGAGCACCATTGCACAATTTCCAGATGAATATCTTCCATTTTGGGAGCAAGTCAAAGGCCCAAAGTTTCTTCCAAAACGTTTGCTCACAAGAGGGGATGGCCCATCCAATCTGTTTATTTGAAAGACTAAAAGCATACCCTGACTTGATTGTATAGACCCCTGAAGAAGAGTATCTCCACATAAGGATATCAACTTCTGAATTAGATGGTAATTCAGTGGAGATAATCTGACGCGCACAGGAAGGCTCAAAAATACGAAAAATTTGACATCTGTTCCAGGTGTGACTAGGCTGCAAAATTAAATCTGAAACCCTAGTTGATTGAAACACACCCACTGGAACCGAATTACAACAAACCTTATCATTGATAGGCTGCCAACGTGGATCTGAAATACGAACAGCCGTACCTGAACCCACCTTCCACTCCATACCCTTATTAAGAAGAGTAAGGCCACCCTGAATACTCCTCCAAGCTCTAGACCTAACTTGATTATTAGGACTACGCTGAGGGATAGATAAAGAAAAAGCAGAACCATATCTAGCTGCATATAATTTGGAAACCAGCAGCTGAGGATGAGAAATAAGTCTATCGGCTTGCTTCATCAACAAAGCCTCGTTAAAAAAGGATAAATCCCTAAGACCAAGACCCCCTAATCCTTTGGGGCTTTGCACAATTTCTTTGCGGAACCAATGAATACCTCTATGACCATCTCTAGCCCACCAAAATTGAATCATTAAACTGGTGATCTTGTGCAAGATAGAGCAAGGCAATTTAAACACCATAAGAATATGCGTGAACATAGCAATCAACATAGAGTTGATCAAAACCACCTTGCCAGCCTGAGAGAATTTGAACCTATTCCATTGACCAACCTTTTTAAGAAACGAATCAATCAAGTAGCAAAATGGTTGCACCTTGTTACCACTAATATCCACAGGAACCCCAAGGTAACAACCCATTAATTCAGACTTTGTCATAGAAAGTTTATTTTGAAATTCAGCTTGCACATGTACAGGGGTATTAGGAGAGAATTTCACGAAAGATTTTGTGAAACTTATCATTTCTCCAGAAATACAGCAGAATAAGTCCAAAACCCCCGCAACAACTCTACAAGAAGCCTGAGTTGCCTTGAAAAAAGTCAACGCATCATCCGCATAAAAAAGATGAGAGACTGGAGGGGCATACCTTGAAATCTTAAGCCCCTTAATGCTACCTTGCTGCTCGTGAAAATGAAGTAATCTCGATAAAATATCCATGCATAGCACAAAAAGGGATGGCGAAAGCGGATCTCCTTGACGAAGACCACAATTGGGAAGGAAAGTATCAGAAGCGGTACCATTAACAACCACTTTATAGGAAACCGTCATCACACATTGTTGCACCCACATAATCCATTTCAGGGGAAAACCATATGCTCGCAACACTTTGAACAGAAAACTCCAATTAACACGATCATACGCCTTGTTCATATCTATCTTTAAGGCTACCAAATATTGTGAACCTTTCTTTGTACGGTTAATAAGAGAGATTACCTCATGAGTTACCAGACAACTGTCCGATATTAGCCTCCCTTGAACAAAAGCATTTTGCTTGTCACTTACCAAGTAAGGAAGCACACCTCGAAGCCTCTGAGTCATGCATTTAGAAATGCATTTATACATGACATTGCACAAACTAATCGGACGGAAGTGAGAGACTAACGTAGGTTGCTCATGCTTAGGAATAAGAGTAATGCAAGTACGATTCCATTCCCTTAATAAGAAACCACTTTCAAAAAATTGATTGAGAGCAAATACAAGGTCAAAATGAATCAACTCCCAATTAAGCTGGAGGAATTCAGCCGTTATCCCATCCGGACTAGGGCTTCGATTCTCATGCATACTAAAGAGGGATAGACGAATCTCCTCTAACCCAAAAGGAGCAATAAGTTGATCAGCTTGCGAAGCAAGTGACCTAACAGGTATAAGAGACTCAAAAAAGAACCCTGGAAGGTAGCACTGCTCAGCACCCTGATTAACTTTAAAAAAGATCCGAAAAATGTCTCACAAAACACGCAGTAATTTCCTCTGAATCCGAGAAGCAAACTTCATTATCATCTTGAACCATTCTGATGGAAGAGTGAATTTTGCGAGTTCTGGCCAGAGCAAAAAAGAGTTTAGAGGGACAATCACCCAGAGCATTCCAACGCACCTTAGCACGTTGTTGCCAAAAAGACAGAGTTGTCTCCGCCTCATTAATCCAACGTTTGTGAGTATCAAGAAAAAGATTAGCAGTGACTGGAGAAACCACTTGTTCTTGAGCCTCCCCAATTCTTTTCATCATCAAGGTCCAATCAATACCCCAGCTCTTTTTATGTCCTAAACACCAGTTGCGAAGGAGCACTTTAATGGCCTCATATTTCCCGGAGATACTGAACATAAAAGACCCTGTAAAGAAAGGACACCAGTTAGCCGCAATAATATCTTGCACATCCTTTGCTTGCAAACACCAGTTCTCCATAGCGTAAGACCTCTTCTTCCCCGAGTTATTAAACCCATTAGTGTATAGAACAATTGCAGCATGATCAGAGCAAGCAATCGACTGATTAACCACCTGTGTCTCTAGAAATTGATCACACCAATCTGGTTGAGCATACCCTCGATCCAATCTTTCCATGATCAAGTCCATGTCTTGTCTTTTATTTGTCCAAGTAAAAGTAGGGCCAGTATAAGGCAACTCAACTAATTCATGTTGTATACGCCAAGAAACAAATTGCTGCCAGCCAGGTATATACCAACTGCCTCCCATTTTATCCTCAAACAACTCTACCTGGTTAAAATCCCCCACAATCACACAATTTGAAAATCTGAGCAAAATAGAAGATAACTAATCCCAGACCATCTGTCTATCACTAACTTCTGGAGCACCATATAAACAAACAATATACCAAACTAAACTGTTTATATCAAGTACTTTCCAAACAAGTACATTAGGAGAGCTATGCACAACTGAAACATCAAAACTAGTCAAACAAACCAAAAAAAGACCACCCCGAGTACCAACAGAGTCTACACCTGACCAAAAAGGAGCATCCTGCAACCCTATTTTACAAACTGCCTCACTACATGAGGTCTTGGTTTCTGCAAGAAAAAGAAAGGTAGCATGCTTGGAGTGGACTAGCCACTTTATGTACGAAACTGTAAGCGTATGATCAGCATTGAGGACCCTACAGTTCCATGAAATGATATTCATGGAGGCTGAGGTGGTTCTTGGCAGGGAACCACCGCACCCTTGCTGGACTGATGACGAGGAGACCCACAAGGACGAGTAGAATCAGGAACTTCATCCCTAATGCGTATACCAGGAAAAGAGTGAGAAGTCTGGCCCCTCGAATGAGCAAACATAGCAGATAAACCTTCAGCCTGCACTTTGTTTTTCTTGGGTGATCGAGAGTGATCATTGCCCTGGTCATTCGCATGAAGAGGTCATTTACCCTTATGACCTGTCTCCACTGAGGAGGCTTGAGATGAAACATCCGAATAGGAGTCTAAAGAACTGTCCAAATCCATACCTTGACCATCTAAGTTGACTTGAATATCCTGAGTCAGTGGAGTAAATACCCATACTAGGGTTGGCCCTAGCAGGGTTCAAAGGTGGAGGGGTATGAGTAGCCCACCAGTTGCTCGGTCCCATATCCTCTGACCCAGGTGGAATAACAGGAGGAGGGGGTTGATTGAGGCCAGAAGGATGAAAAGAGCTATTGAAGTCCCCCATCTCCTCTGATTTTGGCACAGACATCCGCCATCCTCCAGAACAAGAGCGAGGACAAGATGGGCTTGGTGGTGGGCCAGGAATACCATCCTGATGTTGAGGAGCTGGATTAGGGGCAGGGGGTGGTTCTGCACCATCTTGAGCATGGCCCAAAACGACCATTGGTGGCTCCACCAGATAGAAACTAGTTGTGTTCTGCATCCACCCCACTCTAATAACTGGTTCTTGTAAAATAGACTCTGGGCTAGGAAAGGGTGGGCTATGCGTAACCGTGGAATCAGGGCCTATCTGAATAGCTGGGCTTGGAGCAGGGGGAAAGTCCTTAGAAGAATCAGAGCTACCCTCCATGTGCACTCCCAGAGCAGGATCTGGGTCTGCATGGAAGTGCGGGCGCATGTTCTAATATATATCGACGTCCGGGAAACCACGAATGAGGTTAGTATATAAAGGAAGACCCGGTGGCCCTTGAAGCACCCTCATCCCATTGCTTTCAAACTCCGCAAACCTTCGCAAGACCAGACGCCTTGCTGCATGATCAGGGTACCTACAGTTAGAAGTGGTGTGACCCACTTTGTCACACTTCTTACAAAAGTGGAAGATCCCCTCATAGCGAAAGTAAACCCAAATCACCCTATCTCCATACACTGGAATGAAACAGCCTGGGATAAGAGGCCTTGACACATCCATAAGCACTCTAGCCCTCATGGTGGCAGAGAACTGGAGGTTAGGATTGAACCCCTCCACCTGTTGCACATCTCCAACAAACTCGCCACCACATCTGCATGTAATAGGCCAAGAGGGAGGCCCTCCGCCTGTACCCAAAGAGACGCCAGGCTGAAATTGAGATTACGAGGCACCACGTGCCAATAACCCTGTCTTACCACCATCAGACGGCCAAGGACAGAAAGAGCACCTTCCTCAACGATATCGTCACAGTCCTCAGGGTTGGAGCACTCAAGCAAAAACAAGTGGTCCATACGATGAACCACTATAAGCTCACGAGAACGCCACCTGGAATCAATGATACCTTGCACTTGGACACGTTCAGGGACTACAACATCCGTGAACGAACCTATCGCCGTGACCATCAAGCATATCATGGCCAGGAGGGTTAACCAAAACACCCATGCAGGATAAAAGCGTGTTGAAGTTAGCCATAGAGAGAGAGATAGACCTTAGAAAGGACCAAAAGGAAAGAAAGGAAGTAAAGAGAGAGAAACAAAGGATAATAGCTGACCCAGGATCTCTGGAAGGTTGTACAGGTAATAGATTAAAGTAGTAGAAGAAAAGGAGCCAAAGGATTAGTACCAAGAGTAGTAGTATAAAACAGAGACGAAGCATATGTATGTAAACATGAGTAAAGAAGGAAAGGAAAAAAGGCTAAGGATAGGAAAGAAAATACAAGCAGGGGGTACTTATACTCACGAAAGGTACGGATACTTATCACCTGAACCGCCGAGTGTAAAGGGGAAGGGCATGCAAAAGGCTTTGGTAAAGGTGAGGGGTTTTGCAGAGGACATATATTGCACAGGGATGTCTAAGAGAAAGGGGTATAACCTAGGAAGGGAACAAAGGGAATAAAGGAAATAATTAAAGACCTCGCTTTCTTGTGAGAGACGCTCTCGCTAGAGAGAGATTTTTTTTTTTTTTTTTTTAAGGTAGAGTATGGTTTGGATATTGATAATTGAATAGAAAAACATACATGAAGATGTGGGTATCATTAGACTTCTTCGCCTACTTCGACTATGCGACTATGGATCACTAGTCCAAAGTGAAGTTTTTGATCAATGTTCGAGAATATGTTTTGAAGGACGATGAAAGCAGTTGATGAACTATTAGTAAGGATATTTTGGACATTTAATATGATTGTATTAATAATATAAGAGTAGAACTTGGGTGAGACGGTCTCACCATAAGGTTTTGGTGAGACGGATCTAATCCAAAACAATAGAACACGGGCCAAAACAAAAACCCGGTACACAACTCAATTTTAACCACCTGTCTTCCAGTCTTCCTCCCTCAATCTCTTTCAGTTTCTCTCTCCTCCCTTCCCACTCACTAGCACCGGCCTTATTCTCTCTCCTCCATCTACCTCACATCATCCGCATCATTCTGTCTCTTTCTACTTTTAATCGGGTCGTCGTCCTGCGCCAACTTACTCAGGGAATTAAGATAAGAGTTGTGCAGTAACTACCAAGTGAGTACGTATACTAAGTTTTTTCTTAACCAAAAAGACATGGGTGGGGGTGAGATTGGAGTTGTGTGCTTGGTGTTGAAATTGATTCAGTGAGTGCTGTTACGGGTGCCCGGTGGTAGCGTGGTGTCAATGTAGGAGTAGTGGCTGGAGAAGTGGTTGCAGATTGCAAGAGAAGCATAAGAGGCACATCCAAAATTTAGCGGCAAAGTCGACGATGAGGAAAAGGTTGAGGATAAAGCAACATAATTGCCAGCGGTGAGGAGAGTATGGAGGATGAGGAGGTCAGGGAAGGGTTTCAATGGGGTGTAAAGGAGAAAGGGTCCCAGGAATGCCACCATTGATGTTGTAATGAAAAGCTTGGTTTATACTTTATCATGTTGTTGTGATGATGATGAGTTTTCATCGGGTGTGGATGAAAGACTGGGTTAGAGTGAGATGAAGGAGAAGCTCGTGCTGCACACGGTGCTTGTATTCTTAATTTTGAAACCTCATAATTTATTATGAAACATCAAAGATTTACATTGAAACCTTATTATTATAATTTAAAACATCAAGCATTTAAGACCTCATCATTTTAATTTGAAACATCAACCATTTAAATTGAAACCTAACACTTTTAATTTAAAACATCAAAACTTTAAACCGAAACTTGATCATTTTAATTTAAAACATCAATCATTTATATTAAAACCTCATCATTCTATTTTAAAACATCAAACTTTTAAATTAAAGGTCACACTTTTATTTTAAAACATGAAACATTTAAATTGAAACCTCATCAATTTGATTTGAAACATCTATCATTTAAATTGAAACATCATCATTTTAGTTTAAAACATCAATTACTTAAACTGAAACCTCACACTTTTATTTTAAAATACCAAAAGTTTAATTTGAAACCTCATCATTTTAATTTGAAACATTAAGCATTTAAGCTCAAACTTCATTTTTTTAATTTGAAATATCAATTATCTAAGTGAAAGCATCAACATTTTATTTTGAACATCATTATTTTAATTGGAAACATCAACTATTTATCTTGAAACATCAATCATGTAATTTGAAACATCAATTATATAAATTCAAACCTCTTCCTTTTGATTTAAAACAACAACCATTAAAATTGAAAATCCCATCCTTTTAATTTGAGAATGTTGATCTATTAAATTAACTCAACATTATGATTAAAATGAGCTATGAAGTTTTAACTCAACATTATGATTAAAATGAGCTATGAAGTTATAATGTCGAGCTTTTATGTTTAAATTGTGAAAATGGAAATTAAAAGTCCGATATTATACCATCTAAAGCTATAAATAATTTAACGTTGAACGTGTTTCGTAATTTATAGGTCACATTTTAACTTTAAAGGGTGAATAATTAAATTAAAACGTCGATTTGACCTATTATTTTTTTTAAAAAGGAGCTTTTAAGGTACGTGGTGGGTTTTTAACTTTAAATAGTGAACTTTTAAATTAAAAGCCGATCTTTTATCACTTAAGTTATAAGTCCTCTAAATTGAACATCTATCGTAAGTTGTGTCATGTATCGTTTAAGTATTAAAGGGTGAATATTTAATTTAAGACGATGATCTTTTAATAACGGTGACCTATGACTTAATACAAAACGAAAGAGTTGTTAAGTTGCGGGCTGACTATAAATAGTGAATTAAAAAAATATTTGGGCTAAAGGTAATACCCACATGAATTTTAAGGGGTTGAATGCAAGTTGTACAAAAAAAAAGACATGAGGCAATCATATCAGCCCACTAGATTTTTGATCGGGCTAGTGATTGGGCTCCCTGAAAGGCAGGGTCACAACTTATCAAAAAAGAAGGAAAAATGGCAAACAAGCTAGCATTAAGATTTGAACCTTGGAACACGGGGAAAGATTGTCTCTGTATGACGAGAAATTATTAGGTGGTCCAG
>CAAKMY010046915.1:0-15724 GCA_901111285.1 Corrigiola litoralis | reverse complement strand
GTCCTGGACCACCTAATAATTTCCCTGTATGACCGCTGGGCTACGAGATAATATTATACATTGCTGCCATGCATATTGTATTTGAAGCGACACTAAGCGCGCGCGGTGTACACTCGTCTCATTCAAATGTTTTGGTGAGACCGTCTCATTCAAGTTTTTGCCATAATACAAAGGTTGCGTTAAACAATTATGTTTATAAATATTGTGATAAAAGTAACCATCTTAAGCCAAATAGCACTTTGAGCCCGTCTAATTTTCTAATTTTAAACTTAATATAGACGGTCTCACCCAAGACTTTCGGCTAAAATTACATTTAAAACTTTGGAATAAACCATATTGGAACACAAAACTCGGAGAGTGTATCTTCACCTTCATACAAAGGCCTAATTGTCTTGGAATTCATATCAAACACACCCATATCACTGCCACCAAAGCTTTCCATTGACCAATATTGTTGTTCATCATCAGTGAAATAGATGCAGTTACGTTTACAATTGGTAGCTTCTGGTTCATACAAGGACATGGAACTACTACAACCTACAAATACGGCAATATCTCCCAAATCATCCACTTCCTCCCACACTTTTGCATTGATATTTCTTTTATAGATTTCAAACAAGTAGCTATCATACGTGAAATCATCCTCGTCATCAACCACAGGTTCTTCCTTTTTGTACCGCACAACCAAAAACAGATCGACACCTGACTCCACGAGATATAAGCCAACACGCATCATCGCAGTATAATCAACAATTCCACAAGGAAGAGGTTGTGTGACATGTTCCAAATAACATTTTCCCATAATATCACAACGACTTACCGCTCCTGAATCATACAGTATATATATAAAGCCATCTAGCCATAAGACCTCAAGGACACCATTAGATAACAATGTCCATGCTTGATCTCCAGGCCTAGCGAAAGACAAATAATTTTTGTTATCTGAACCATGGATTACCAAAACAACAATTTCATAATTGTGACTTGCAGGCATCACCAATACTATTGACTTTTGCACACCACATAGCCAAAACCACTCACGGTCCTCCTCTTCGTTCTCTTTATACAACTCTTCCTGCTTCGGCAATGTTTTTGCTGAAGGTAAGCATACTTGAGCCCTCGTCAATGGATTGAGTAACTTCACTTCAAGGTCGCGACTTAGAACAACAATCCAACCAGAAGCTGAACCCCAACATCTTGCACCAAAAGTCTCGGGGAGACTCAATTGGTAACACTTATTAGTGCTGGGATTGAACACTTTTCTGAGACAATAAGGGTTATCATGTGTGTTCTCGGCTAGGAGTAACCATGGTGTTCTTGAACTCCATTGCTTTCTGACAGTGCAGAAAACATGATTCCATGAACGACAGACAGCAGAGAAATAAATCAAGTCTTCTAATAAAGCCAATTTCAAAGCCACGGCACCAAGGGCATCATATGGCAGATTCGACCAATCAGCCATCTCAATAACTATGTCTCTAACGTGAACTTAGTCTGCAACAAAGGCAAATTAGTTAAGCTTTTGAAAATGCATAGCACATCATATATATAGCAATATAAGACACAATAGATTGAGTGTTCTTATGGTCAGTTTGGCGTATTGGTTATTCCGATTTTCGAGGGACTAGTAGGTGTTCTCACATGGCTTGGCTTTGTTTTCCCGGGTTCTCTATGTATGAATGTACTGTTTCTAATTCTTTCCAAGAACAAATATACAACACAAAAACTCAAACAATGGTCAGCCATCACCCTATAAGAGTTCCCAATGTCTCTAAAGTGAACTTCTTAGTCTGCAGCAAAGGCAAGTTCGTTAAGCTTTTAAAAACAAATAACACATCAGGTATATAGCAATATACAGCAGAAAAGATTGAGTGTTCTTGTGGTCAGTTATCCGTTGTAATTATTCCGAGGGACTTGTACGTGTTCTCACAAGGCTTTGTTTTCCCGGCTTGTATTTTCCCCCATATGTATGAATATACTCTATCTAATTCTTCCCAAGAAAAAAAAATATACAACACTAGAAAACTCTAAATTGTTCTCACATGCCTTTGCTTTCCCGGTTTCCATTTCCCCCTCATATATGAATATACTCCTTTCCAATTCTCTCCAAGAAAACAAATATACAACACTAGAATACTCTCACGATGGACAATCAACACTCTCTTAGAACTCCCTCTTCCAAGGTAGAGAGTCGAGTAGTCTAGCTTATCCTATTCTAACTATTTTCACACTTAGGGCACATAGCAAATATAGGCCAGGTTGAGTATAAATATAGATCAGTTCATAAAAATTGAGATCTTAGAAAATTTCATAAAGTTCAGGAAAATATGAAAATTTAAGAAAGTCTAATTGTTCATATATGTTTTCATATTACTATGATTATATTAGTATTATTATGGTAGTTATAATTGTTATTATTAATACTATTATTATTGCATATAAGCACTACCAGCTGTGTTAAGGTATCATGCTTCAAAATTATCCTCTCCTATTTGTTTATCTTTTCTGTTCATATAAGCACTATCGATCTATGCTTTCCGTGGAAGTATGGGGGGCACGGAGAGTCATTTGGAGTATGGGGATAGTCAGTGACAATCTTTTGTTAGTTACTTCATTCTACATGCAAATCTAATCTTTTGTTGGTCACTTCATTCTATATGCAAATCTAATCAGGATGCCCCAAATGAAGGATAAAAAAAAAAAAAAAAACAAAAAAAAAAAACGAGGCTCATGGCAAATAGTTTGAATTCTATGTGTCTTCAATTTCTTTTTATCCTTTATGTGATGTTTCTAATCTATGTGAATTATTGACATTTGTTATGATGTGTAATTGCGTAGGATGTTTACAGATTGTTGGGCTAATAAACCTTCGCATTTAAAGATGAACAATACTTCGTGAGCAAAAGTTTTTTTTTTTTTGGTACATACTTCGTGAGCAAAAGTTAAGTACATAATCCCTCTGTTCCACTCATAAGTTAACGTTTTGACTTTGACACTATTTGAACTCATTATTTGACCATCAATAACTCAAAAATTATAATTGAAGAAAATATAAGAATAATAATCAAACAAAAGGTACTTATCAATACAAATCTAACAATTACAAAATTGTAAATTTAAAAATTATATTAGTGAGTTTTTAATGGTCAAAGTATGACCTCAACAAGTGTGAAAAAACAAACGGTAGCTTATGAGTGAAACGGAGGGAGTAATACATATATGAATTATCAACGACTTCTTTGCTAAATTGTCTCAATTATTGTGTTGGTTGCAAAATTAGTACTTTGATTTGATTTTCATTGATGCTTTCCTATTGTTCGTAAATTTTTTTTATGAATACATGCAAGACACTTGAACTACAATTCGACATCATTTGGTAATCTAAGCAAGTTTTATATTTAATCATCTTTCACAATATTCGACAGTAGGAGGGTAGGGGGGTGGTTGGAATGTTGAATTATATAGCTAAATTCTTTTGTTTTGTTCCCATCCATTGTTCCTTTACTTCGGCCGGCGGGCAATTTCTCCATTGGATAACAAATTAAATTTCACAGAAAGATAGTTTTCAATATAGTCATTGAATTACAAATTGCAAAAGTTTTACAGTAGCAACAAGTAAGTTTTGCTTCTTAGTTTCACAATCCTAAACTTACTCCTACACCATCCTCATAGATTGTTAGTTATGGATGTCTTAGCAAAAGGTATTTATTTGCTTGGATGAAAGTTTGCCTTAATATGATAGTCATGGTACTTTCCTTAATAATGCATAGCTGTGTCTCCTTTCATTTTTTTTTTCTATCGATTTAAGCAAGAGCAAACTCATGAAATTTTTCTGATAGGTCTGACTTTCCCGACTACATTGGCTAACAGAGAGTTCTCTCGTCACATGCTCTCTGTTTTACTATATCATATTGATGTGCTACATCGTACAATTAGCAGGGTAGTTGATTTTTCTAAGTTCCTCTAATTATATCACTTTAATCAATTGTTTTTATTTCTGGCCACCGATGTTACCTTCAATAACTTCACGTACACTTTCATGTTTTTCACCTCTCCAGATTGCTCCCTTATCAAAGGGAGAACATATTCAGTTACTCTTTCTTTAAGAACATATTTTGTCTCTGTACCGTATTCAAAACAGAGCTTTGAAAGCCAGCGACACTCAAACAGAGCCAGCGACAAGCCGACAACAGAGTAACATACCAAGAGCAATGCGATCATGCGACAATAGCTAAAAACATCAACGACAGCCAAAATAATCAAATCAATACGATATTGACCAAATCATGATTGACTACCACAATATAACCAATTTCCCAGTATTTCGAATCACATAATGATCCTAGATTAATCCCGAAAGAACTCCAAATTAAAGCCAATGAAACTAACTCAAACTATCACATCCAAATATTAGTATTTAAACAATCAATGGATTCCTAATAAATAAAGTGAATATGACTTACTTGATATATGAATCAAAAAGCGATGAATTAATGCTCAAGATTGCCAATTTATGCCAGAAGAACTCCTATCCCTATCCAGAGAGATGAAGAAGATGGTTTTATTGAGGAAGGCCGAGAGTTCTCCTTCAGTCAAAACTTTTTTATTTCATATAAATAATATCGACCAACAGAATCTATCTTTTTATATGAGTAGTTGGGAGACTTTCGGTGCATGATGAAGACTGACTTTTTAGGAATAAGTAAATCTTCCCTTTATTTTAAATAATACTGTAGAAGTTTTGTTTGGCGAGTTTTTTGGTAAGGATAGAATTAAATACTTCTACGTAACGTAGGACTGTAGGAATAGGAGTATAAATTTCCATATAACTCTAAATCTACCATCTATTGAACAAGTGCCCCTCATCTTAAACTGCTTTGTGGCCCCCCACCATAAACTTAAACATAAGTACTTCGTAACTCTCATCTCAACTCTTAAGTTGTCTACTTGTCTGTTTGCTAATTTCAATGTCTAATAATACAGAGTATGAGTTTCTGATCAGTCCAAATCTAGGTGTTTCATGATATCTACGTCGGCTTCTTTGCAATCTCTGTAACTTGTTCCTTACCGCTGGAAACAATAATAGACATCTAGCTTTCATGATTCAGGGATGGGACCATGGGGGATTGGCCTACGTAGAAAGAAATATTCATGCATGGACCACGTGAAGAGAAATAACAGCGAGTAAAATTTAATTTCGTTAAGAACTATCGGGGTTTTGTAATCTGGTAGGTTGTCTTAATAAATGAAACCCTAAGAGTTAGGATGACCGTTTATATATTTTGATATATAACCTTACTAGTTTGAAAACGCACGCAATGCGTGCAAAATCGCCGAAACTCTATGTTACACTCTAAAAGCGATGATAATCAACCTTCTATAGAAATACAACTAAAATTGAATTATGATTGTCAGTTAAATTTATTAAGCAACATTTAGTAGAAGGCCAAAAGAACGCCAAGTCATCTTGAAGTTTTAAAGAGTATACGCATAATGTAACTGCCTGGTGAGTGGTGCCTCTACCAATGATCAGGAGTTGGGTGAGTGGGTGTGTAGGGAAAAGACCCGGTAACTGCTAAACGTGGGTTGAGGTGGGAGGTTTGTTTTCATTCCTTTTACAGTAATATCCTTTAACTTGCTTCGTCTATTTATCAATTAATAAGGGTAAAATCGGTAATACATTAATTTCTATCCCATAAGGTGGCTTCCCTTATAAGTGTAACATAGATAGATTTTCCATAGGCGTAAGATTAATTAGCTCCAAGTTGGCACACCATAAATCACTTATTTTCTCTATAAAACCAATGCAAGTCCATGCATATATTTTAGGGTGTTGATTTTGCCAACGCAATAAAAATCTCGTTTAAGACAAATTTCTGAAATTGTCTTTTTGTCGATTTGTCCAATGGCGGATTGAGGAATTTGGCACGGAGGGTGCAGAATGTAAATCAAAGCGAATATTGAAAAAAATGTTGATAGTGAGTGTTGAACACAAGTCATACTACTACACCACACTTTTATCAAAACTTGAATCTACCAATGAGTCAAAGAAGTATTTATGATATAAGTGTCAGTTTTTTACAAAGCCCGAGGGGTTCGGTTGCACCCTCAAAAACCCCCTTTTGCCCCTCTATTAGTCATTTTCTCAACAATATTGAACAACTGTTCCAAAATAAAACCGCATTTTTGCTACATCCCCCTCTACTGACCTCTTTGTGTGATTGAGACTGAAGCCCAACTCAATGGATATCAGCTATCATCACCCTATCCTTTTTCCCAATAGAGATGTAGATCTTGAAGCGTAGTGCATATCCAACTCTATCTCCAAATTCAGTATCCTTTTGACTAAAAGATGTCTATTGGTGCTTGTGAACTTACCCTTGTGCAGTATTTTGAAGGCAAACGAAGTTGGAAAATGAACGGGACAATATGAATATCCACATTATTATTTCATGTAGGAGTTGATTGACCAAAGAATGAGTTGGCAAGCATCACCCAATAATGTATATCATATTTCTCACTTCTTCATCATATACGATATTATACACCAATAAAAAAAAATGAAAAAAATCCCAATTAAAAAATCAAAGTTGCAACTTTCTATTTCAGTCAATATTCTTATGGTCTTCAGCACTATATTGACAGAAAGATTGAAGCTTTTTTCGGTTTTCCTCAAGAAAAATGAGGATATTTTTTTTATGTATTTATGGTTAAATTTCATAAGTAACACCAATTGTTATATTGGGCATCATGCACCATATTCACCATTATAACAATACATATTCACGTAAATCATTGTAGTTTATATATTTATCAACTTTAATGTACATAATATAATATACATATTCGCCCATCATTTAGTTCATATTCATCAAGTCTACGGTTCATATTCACTAAGTATTCTAAAATACATATTCACCAATTATAGTGTATATATATATTCACCAATTGTAGTGTAAAAATTCAACAAATATATTGCAGATATTCATTCATATTTATCTCGGTGCATGATGCATCATGCACAGGGTGCGCAATATAATTTGCGTCAGACGTATTATGTTCAGATCGGAAGCTAGTTAAGGAAGATATATGAGAACTGGGAAGAAGAAGTCTAGGAAAGGGGCCAAATTGGTATAAAAATTACAAACTATTGACAAATTGGTGTACAAACTAGCTCTAGTGTCATATTGGTATGTAAAAAACTTAATCTTGGCAGATTCGCCTATTCTAAACGAAAATTACCAAAAATGAAAAATTTCTAATTTTCTTTTACTTTCAACCAATCATTAATTGACAAATATTCCCTCAAAAAATTTGAGTTTCTAAATACCTCAAATATATGCACTTAGTTGCTGTTTAAGTTTTTATTATGTATTGATGATAACTTATGGCTTGTTTATTTTTTTGTGGAGTATTGGACTTATTCATAAGAGTTTTGAAAATATAGAAGTATAAAATGTGCAATAAATTGTAACCTAATAATTAAGTCTGCTCTGTTAAAAAATAATAAAATAAATCTTTTTTAAACCTAGTTGATCTATAGCATGTTCAACATGTTCTCTACATTGCTTTGACTTGTTTCTATTTTATATTTTCTGAAATTTTCTGAACTTTTTGAACTTTTCAGAAAAAATTATGTTTTATTTTGTAATTCACTTTTTTTTTTTAACTATCAGATTTTGGCTTCTTTTATGCCTCTGATCGAAGCTAGCGGATTTTGGTTATTACAGGGGTACGTACCATTATGTTCCTTGCAATATGTATGTCCTCTAGTGAGAAAAGGAAGGTTATCCTTTTGTTCATGGGGTATATACACGCGTTTGTTCCATGCTTTAATTTAGCACTACATATACTATAGGATTAGAACTCTTTCAGCTTTTTCTTTCGTTCAAGTTGTAACTCAATATCCTCCTCAAATAGAAACTCAACTATTAATTAATTTAATCAATTACACCATATGACCTAAGGTTGCAAGAAAATTTGGGAGAAGTACAAGAGATATTGGTTGAAGTGATAAGTACGTGAGAACGAGTGAGGAAGAGGAAAGGGCTCTAATTTTGTTTCTATGTACCCCCTCTATAACATTCAATTTTCTCTTTTGGCCATTTCACATTATTTGAGATGATACTTTTATCACTAATAACTCAAAATGTATAATTGATAAAATTATTAAAATATAATTACATGAAAGTATTGTTGAATACAAATCTATTCATTATAATTTTATATTTTTTGACAAAAAGGCAAGCATTACCGTTGGTCAAAACACATTTCGACAAGTGTGAAAATGCAAATGGGAATAATTGACTATAATAGAGGGAGTATACTACTAGATAACATCAAAATTAATTTTAATAAATTACATGCGATATAAGTGAGTCACATTTTTAGATTAATTTTGCTAATATACACATCATACGACTAGTTCTGGAAAATCATTTAGACACGAGATAAATTAAGATAGTATAAATCCGTTGGATTCTAAACCACTTGAAAATAATGTCATACATTTTTAATAACATACATGGACTATAGAAACAAAAACTGTAAAATTTGGGATAAATGTTCCAATTTCTAGTCTAAAAACCAGCTAGTTAGAATAAAAAAAAAAATGTAGATTGTGATTCTTACATTACAAGGCTCAGGGCACACTATAATCAAGATGCGTAAGAAAAGAACTAGCTCAAGTAGTTGGAGCTATCTTACCCCAATCATGAGGTTGGGGATTCGATTCTTATCTGCGAATGTGTGCGCTCATTTCAGACCAAAAAGAAACTATAATCAAAATGCAATGACTATTTTAAAACAGTAATAATACATATTAATGAATATCTAAGTAATTGCTAACCTCGAGTGTTGAGTAGTAGTACACTACTAGTATCTATGTGAATACCATATATACATTCATTGAACAACAATAAGTAACTTGGCAACGTAAAAAATACAACAACTTACTTGGCAATGCAGAGGTAGATCATCCGTACAAGTGCGCGCCAAAGATGCTACTATTTCTCCACTTGGTTGTTATTCATCCGTACATCAATAACTAACAACGGTCTCCTACTTTGAACAAAATTTGCTCGATCCAACCACGACTATGAAAATCTAAAAATATTACATGACAATAAAAATCACAACAATTTAAATCTCCCAAAATTGTTTTCAATCATTCTAATCGAAATCATGGTTTTTAAATTATCCAAATAATCATATATAATTTTTCATTGCTGAAAAGTTTCGATCTTTCTACGTTATGCATTGTTAGTTACCCCCAATCTTCGTCAAATTGATCGAAACCTTAGCAACATTGGTGTAGTTTTTGATTTTCAATGCCCCCTGAGAATTTGGGACTGCTATGTTGGTATTCATTTCTGCGTTTCGGACATCTCTCGTTAGTTTTAATCCTCTGGTCAGTCCAAAATCCTTCATTTTTCTTTAGATCTTTAATAAAATTTTGAATACAGATGAAATAATTCTATCATGTTTATGATGATTGTGTATTTCTAACTATGTTAGAAATTTTATAATGATCCCATTTATATTACATTTGTATATATTGACATGTACGTAATTTATGTTATGGCCTCTTATCTTTTAACAAAGATGACCCCTTTTTTTATCACCAGGATGATGTGAAAATTGTAACTGAGCTTTTTTTGTTTAATTGTCATGATATTATATTTGTACTAAGCTCCTGATTTGTTGAATGAGCAAGTTTTCAAACATTTATATTAGTTGTACGTAGTAGTGGTGATCCATGTATTTTGCAGCTTACTTGGTGTAGAAATTCAATAAACAAGTAGACATGACTGTAGATGTTCTTGTTAGTTGTTACAGTAGTTTATGTCGTTATGGGTTCCGAGTTGAATTCGAAGCATAATGCCTTACATGCTCATATATGGTGATTATGTCAAGGTTTAAGATGCTGATGGAAGGTAGGAAGGGATCAAAGTAAAACCATGCATGGTGAGGTGAAAGTCTTTGGTTCGAGTGAACTTTGTTTTAATCGCTAAGAATTTCTCCTAAGGTGTTATGCATAAGGATTATGACTTATGATCGACATCTGCCAAAGTACCAATGTATGATGATATGATCAGTAAGTTTTTCGAATTTGGGAAGTAGGCATTTGATCAGTGTGTTTCAGATTGAAGTTATAGTTAATGGGTAAAGTTGCGGTAGAAAATAGGAAATGCAGTTTATAAATAAGAGTTATTGGCCCACTGGTGAGTAGATGAAGGCTGTAACAGGCCGATTGTGACCACAGTATGATGAGGTGAGGACCGTGAGGTTGTGTGAAGCCATAACCTTTCCAGGTAGCTGATTATAACGGCTTTAGGCCTGGTGGTCTCCAAGCAGGTGGAGACATGGTGGGCGCTGGGGCGGAATCAGACGGATCCAAGATTTAAAAATGGGTAGCCGTACTATTATTTTTGCTATAGTTTTCTATCTTTTCTACCATTTTCTTCCATTTTCTACCCTGCTTCACCATATTTTATAAATTTGTTCGCTACACCTCGACACTAGCTGGATACGCCCTTGTGAAAATGGTTTTACCACCTATGTATTGTACATCATTAGATGTTGAACTGCTGGGGATGAAGCAGATTTGATTTGGGAATGCCCGATGTAATTGATTGTGTTAAAGTAATTGAGAAACATAGTATGACACCTGGTATTAGAGGAGGTATCCTGGCTAGTTTCATAATTGAACGAAGCTACTGAGTGAAATAGAGATTGTGTTACTATTAGACAGTAGTAGAACTGGCCTGTTTGTATGATTTTTTTTTTTTTTATGTTACTTATTGCTACATGGAAAACGAACTAGGAGTATATATTCTTCAGTCTCGACAAGGAACTATGAGAATTGGACTGTTCATTTTCTGATCATGTAAGACTTAATCTTGTGTGTATAAGATTGGTGTCTGAACGAGTGAACGTTATGCACTCAAGTTGAGTTAACTAGGTACTAGAACGCCAGTCAGATCAGTTTTTCTTCTCCTGCCGTCCTCCCCGAAAGAAGATGGGAGTATCAATTGACACCTTTTACATTGTTAATTGGTCACAACTCTCTTTTAAGATGTAATAAGACCTTGTTCCTTGATAATTTTGCCGAAATTCTTACTGTTTAGGCTTTTCTGGTCGACATCGGTACAGGATCATCAAGCAGGTTGGCTGTCGAAGTACTCTGCCACTTTGGTGGTTGGTGTTGCGGTTGCAACTTTGATATGGAGACATGCCTGGGTAAGGTGAGCAAATCTTTGGAATGGCTTGTATGTTTAATGTTTATGTGTTGCATGATAAATTTCAATGAAGATTTTTTTTTGTTGAATAAGTATATTGTAAATAGTGCACTATTTTAGCGGACAACATGTCTCAAAAGGATAATAGATTAAAGAGAAGGATGATTTGGTATAGACTAGAGAGTACTGGCTCTATCACAGCCAAAGTGAATGCAGCCTAAGTGAATGGTCCATTTTGTTTGATCTCGTAAACTGCTTACAATACATTACTCAGATATTACCTAATTGACTATGCTAGTACTTCATTTCATTTTGATTTTGGGTTTCGTTTGTTGCTTCATAATCTCACAGATGGACAAAACATGGCAGGATTCAAGATTCACGTGACGCGAGTACGCCCCAGGAAGAGAGTAGCAGTGAAGAGTCTGAGTCTGAGTCTGAGTATGAGCTACATTGCTCTTGTGGACTTCCGGCCAAATTGAGGATATCAAAGACACTGAGAAATCCATATCGCTTATTTTACAATTGCCCTAAGAATGCATTTCATCATGTATGTTACTTGCAACTCACGATTATGCTCATTTTTTTTTCACATAATGTGTAATTTCTCATCATTGCCTTTCTTTTCGAGATCATTGCAGCAATGTGAATATTTCCATTGGTCAGATGAAATGTCAGCAAACTTTGAAAGAAGTAGAAAGGAAATCAATTTTCTTCGGGGTGAATGTATTCGGCTCCATAAGAAGGTTGCATACGTTCAGTCTCAAAGAGAAAATGATAGAGCTTTATGGGAGCGAGAAAGATCGGAGCTAAGATCAAAGGTAACATCTCTTCAAACAGAGCTAGATGATATCAAGAGAAAAATTCAACACTTATACGAGTTAGATAATATGCCTCCTTTCGATGATACGTTTGTCACAAATGACGACAACGATGGAGCAAGAGATGTAGAAGTTTCGTAGGAAGTGGAAAGATGAAGACCTCCTCAGCAAAGCTGCTTGCTTAACTTGTAGTCTTATGCTTTTAGTGGCTATATTGGAAAATGTCTTCCTCCAATTCTCTCAGCTTCTTATTTAAGAGTAGGGAAGATCAAATTTGTAGTGAAATGGTGAAAAGGGACCCTTACTTGAGTTACTCCCGACGAGAGGAGTCAGAGTGCGAGCAACGGGCTTTGTGGAACTAGACTCATTTCCTCCACATGTAAATAGCTATACGACAAGAAAATGATTCATACAGAAGTTGTTCTTCTCTTGTTGATTCAGTATTTGAGGGAATGAATGCAGTGGCTAGAGTTCCTTGGTGGCTGAAATGTTTGATGTTTTTTTGGGTGTCTGGTATCTGTTGGTGATTCCTAAATTTTCAACCCCCTCTCCAAATAGACATCATATTGTCATACTTCGTATATCATACTATACGTCCTCATATTGTAAGCTCTTTATTCATCTATGAACCTTAGTGTTGACACTTGACACACAGTATGAGCCCTGTTTCAAGTATGATATCATCAAAGTTTGGAGAACAAATTGAATACGAATACTTGTTAAGCTAAAAAATTAATATGAATATCACTGAATCGTGATAACCTATGGCCAAAGTTGACGTATTTTGACTTTTAGCCAAGTCAGAGTGAACTATTATTTTTGTGATTGGGTTCAACACTTCAACCATCTCTATTATTCATGTGTCGATCAATATGACCAATGGAGTGCATTATGACCAATATTAGATGGTTACTCTTAAATAGTGTCTTCGTGACCAACAATCTTGTGGTGAGTGAATCCATTCAAATCAAAGTACATTATGGAATCTATAATCTGGCATACTTCCAGGGTTTACAAGTTTTAAAAATCTTTTTTTAGTATGGATAAATAAAGAAGGTTGAACCCAATCAGATACACTAACCAAGTCATCCAAGGGTGATACAAGAGTTTTGATGACAAATGAGCCTATTAACATAGGACCTCAAAAACGCTTGCGAGTTACAATTGATTGTGTGTTTTTTAATTTTATTATATTATTCAATGGATGAGAATGAAGAATTTGTCTACACTGCATATTCAAACAAATAAAGCCCAAATTATAACCTTAGTCTAATATATGAGATCTTAGTGAACCAACACAATAGTTCATTTTCCATATATGCCCAACTAACAGCAATTAGATTGTATCATTTCTACAGTTTCTCAACAACAGCCTATTGTATGTTGGAGCTTCGATTGTCTTGGACACGAGCAACATTGAAGGAAAATGCATAACGAAAAAAATGAGAAGATATGAGATATCCTATAGCTATTCTCGAGTTCTTACATAATTTGAAAGGAGAGTTAGTGATTATTACCTTGGGTAGTACTGCGTACTTCGTAGGAATGAAGTAAATTTCAAAATAGCTAAGAATTTTACACAAAATCCTATAATAAGGTTGCCTCATCATGCATGCCTAATAATCTATGATTATTATGCTCCCTATTTCCAGGGATGACCCACTAGTGTAAATCATATGAGATGTCTTATATGAGATAATTAACATTATAGTGGATCAACTATTTTAATTTATATTAGAGTATACAGAGCCAAAGATTCATTTTTCTTTTGGCTTTGGGATATAATGGCGTAAATCAAAATGGCACATAAAATCTCCTTTGTTTTAGTTCCATGAAGTTAAAGATGATGGTCCCGTTTTCGCTTTGGTCTACGGAAAATAACAATAGCTCTTTGTTATTGCAAGGGTAAAGCTTTTCCGTCCAACCATCCCTTACACAACTTATTGTGGGGGGCCTCTTTAAGGGTACTGAGATAGTGGGGTATAAAAATGATGATGATGAATATATGGACAATGATACTTGTATTTCATGAGTTGGTCGTTCACTTTGATGAATGTTTGACATCTAAGGAAATTAAAGAAGATAAAATTAGTTTGCTTTAACTTTTTAAATTTGAGCAATTAATAAACAGACATATGCAAATCAGTAATGCAAAGGCTGCTCAATTTATTGTTAATAGATCTTCATAAAAAGGTGTTTGAATTTTTGTATAACTTACTTCTCTTATAGTAGCTACTAGCTAGTCTATAATTCTATATTAACACATCAATAGCCCCCCCCCCAAAAAAAATATAATTATTAAGTATTTGGTAAATACGTACGGTAATAGTACTGCAATGTTCTGCTTCCCACCTCAGAGTCAAAAAGTTCCTCTTATGCAACTAAATTTTTTGAAGATGCTTCCAAGTTACTCATCAAGTTTCACCTACGCACCCACCACATGGCTAGTATATTTAGCTTTTACCAGCTTGTACCCAATGCAAAAGGAGAACCAAACGTAAAATAACGAAAATGATCGAGGTGTGGTCAGTGTTGTGATCTGATCTGCTGATGTATGAACTATTGAAAACTTAGGAGGCGTGACTACAGATAGTAGCACACAACCAGCTTGGAAATTCACCAAGCACGAGCACAGTACATTTTTGAATGGAGCAAGAGTACAGGACATAGCGTAAGCCGTAAAGAGTATAAAGTAAATGTGAAGTAGGAGACTATTCCGTAGGAGTTATGGGATTCGCCCAAAGTTGGGGATATGCAAATTGCAAAACAATTTTGGGACCAAACGTGCGCGAAACGAAGGATCACCACGACACCATTCACCAATATATACAGCAATACTTATGCAAATGGCAAAGCCTACTTTTGGGTTTGGTCCCTCCATGCCGCGTCCATTAACTATGCAAATTATCATCAGAAAATCATATCCTAACCACTAGATCAATTAGCCTAACTAATAACTACTCTTATGTACTCGAGATTTAAGATTTTATTAGATGTCAATTAGCCTAACTAATAACTACTCTTTATGTACTCGAGATTTAAGATTTTATTAGATGTTGATACATCAATTGTTCAACAAAAAAAAGGTCTATCTTTTTGTGTGATAATTGAGATTGCTTTTAATCTTCAATTATAAAATTCACTTGACACACTATGCAACCGATGAGAGATAAAAACTTCAAAACTATAGAAATTACACTAGTTCTATACGCGCATACGTGATACGTTGATCAATATGTGTTTTGATGATTAATTAAATCAACACGTGCTTATCCTTAGAGAAAGGTAAAATATATAAATAAGAATCTTCAACAAATCTAAGTGCAAAATTTTGTAAGTTATATCACAATCTAAAACTCACATCACATACTATAATTTACTTCACCACCAATACAACTCCATCATGTTGCAAATTATTGAGGAACAAGTTGGTCCAAGGATCTTCACAAATATAATGTAGTAATTGTAAGTGATATCACAATCTAAAATTCATATACAATAGGTTACTTTTAATGTCTACATACATATTAGGAACAAGTTGTCTTCTTTAAATTGGTCCTCATGTTTCTCAGTTACTTAGCTTGCATGTGCCGGTGGATTAGGAAGGTGACAAATGTGTTGGGATCCTCTAGAGTTGAAAAACAACTCTAGGATGTAGAGTTT
>CAAKMY010046911.1:0-10140 GCA_901111285.1 Corrigiola litoralis | reverse complement strand
TAATCATTTAGCTGACTATTCAGCTCTCCTAATCGGGTATGCACACGTATCTTTATACGTGTCATATAAATACGGAATCGGATCACCCTTTAGGTGTGACCGAGAGGGATCAGTTGATTACCGCCGTCTCACGACAATAACGTCAAACCCTAGCAGGCCAACCGTTATCGATATACGTTAATCAACTGACTAATGATAATAAATCAATCCCGGGTTTATTCTTAATGAGATTTATTATCGTAATCGCACTTGTCGGAGGACAAATACTCCAACAAAATGACCATATCCTATACTTAATGACCCGATAAATCGGCCTAAATTGTCATATAATAACGCTAATTTAGAAATTTTGTATAATTTTATAAAAACATAATACAAATGAATATCATATTGAAGTATATTTTGAGGCGAATTTAATGATATATGAATTAAAATATTCTAACATACATTGTCCTATATATAATCACCAGTAATAAATATCTTATCTCGTATTATGATAATGAAACCTATTATTATTTTCATTTTTTATCTTCAAAAATCCTAAAATAAATTCCTCAAAAGTTGGAGTGCATGAGTAGGTCTCATAATATGATAATGAAACCAATTATTATTGTCATTCTAATTTTCAGAAATCATATGTTAGTTGTTATTAGTTGTTACGTTAACTTAAAAATTCACTTTGGCATGGCAAGCTATATAGAGAGAGAACCTTTCACTTCTTTCTAAAAAATATTACAACATTTCTGTGTTATAGCTAGGGGAAAATAAGGAAAAAAATGTTCAAATGCTTAGAAACAAATTTATCCAAATATCACGTAAATTTACAAAAATTGTTTGTAAATTGAAATAAGAAAACCCAATTTGGTAACCTTGTTGTTGATAGTGAAGGAATTCCTCATTCTACTTCAACTACAATGGTTTGAAATGTTGATGAGTTCTTGGGTCCTTTACCACTTGACTTGTCTAATGAAGAGGACTTCGAGCACCTGGAGAAAGAGTTAGGGAAGTCAAATAAAGATGAGGGACCCTGAACAGTGGTGCAAGGGAGGAAAGTAAAAAAAAATATATATAGCTCTCAACTTTGACCAGATGCTCTTTAAGGTGAGGCTAGTAGTAAAAAAGTCAAAAGCTTACAAATTTCCATTCTAGATGTTTAAAGTGAGTTGTTTTTATTTTTATTTTTTTTGTGTCTTTGGCTATTATTTTCTATGTCTAGGGTGCTCATTCACTACTAGAAAATAAGACAATTGCAGCACTTTTAAATTACATATGAGGCACTAATAAGCGCTGCTATGACTTTCTGCGACGCATACAAAAGCGCCATATTTGTTGTCGCCGCTAATCCCTATTGAGGTGCTTTTAGCTAGCGTTTGTATAGGTAGTAAAAAAGCATTGTAAGATGTGCTACGCTTTTCCACTATCTATAGTGGCGCATGACAAATGCTGAAAGAAAATGCTAGTACATCATAAAGCGCCTCCTAAAGTGTAGGGTGTGTTGCGCTTTTTCCCTTAGGAGGTCATTAATGGTTTCTTGAAAAGGATGTTTGTGACACCCTAACATGTTAGAGCTATTCGTTGTTACTATTTATTGAGCGCGTTTTTTGTTTTAAAAACTTTTTCCTTATTTATTTTGTTATTTCCTTGGATTGAAGTTATTTGTCGTATTTATCACCAAATAATTTTACGATATTTATTTGAAATCTTATAAACTCTGAAGCGCTAAAATGTTTTCATGATTTAAAGATTCAATCTTTACGAAGCTTTATGAAGTTTTACAATGTCTATCAATTTTATAACTTTGAGTTATGGTGTTTTATGTATTTTTAATGTTGAGGGAATTGTTTTAAGTATGATTTTTTGAATAATATAAAAGATAGGTTTTTGGTCTTTGTCTTGGTTATTTGTTGTGCTCTTGTTGGTTGCTTGTGAGGGTGTATGGTGGCAATAGGATTGTCTATATAGTTGAAGAGAAAGGCATGACATGAGACTTATGCTTTCATCACTAACGTGGCTCGAAAGCGGTACCAATTAGATACTTCGACTGCGTATAGTGATACCCAAAGAGTTGAAGTTGTGCGTAAATCAGAGTTGGAAGATCACGCCTTCGCTGTAGGATATATAAAGAAGGAAATTGTAGTTTTTTGTTCTTTTTTGTTATTTGTTTAGCCCGTTATCAAAAAAAAAATATTATTTATAAGTTCAACATCCACATCAATGTACAAATCATCTACACAAACTCTTGTTTTTCCTTTATTTATAATTATTTAATCAACTTCTTTTTTACCAAAAAAAAAAAGAAAAACAAAACCCTATGCAACAATACCATCTGGAAATGATCCAAAACAAATGCGCATGGAAGGCACCAAGTGAATTTTTAAATGTGTACTTCATATTAAGTTCATAATGTGCACCTCATTTATTAATACATTTTTTAAGGTTTATTATAATTTAGGTAGAGTTTTTGTCGTTTATGCACTTAAGATTGAGATTTTCGTGACCGATATTAAAAAATACAAATCTAAAAGGAATCTACCTTATGTCCTTACCTTAAAATATATTTATTTGTGTTGATTCAGTTATAAGTCTTTGTTCCCTCAAAAAAAAACAAGCTATAAGTCTTTGTCTTATTGACTTTTATTAAAGAAGAGCTTCTGATAATCATCGACAAAACACATAATTAAAGGTAGTATCCCTAAATGATTAATAGTACTACTACTAATCAACTTAAAAACAACTATTTGCCTGTCAAATACAAGACAAATAAAATCTAAATGTATATGCTTAAATTGCTAAGCAACCCAAATAAAAGACGACAAAAGTCTGATAAAGTATTCTTAGTTGCTACGGAGTACTTTATATGTCTTATACAGGCTTGTCAAAGTAAAGCAATTTATCTTAAGAAATGTTGCAGTTTTAACATAAAAAATCTAGTCACATAAATTGCAGAACTTTTTATCAATATTGTAAAACATAACCAATTTAAGTTTAAAGTAATTTTTTGGTTTTTACACTGTTAATTATTATTTTTTGATACATTGAAATACTTAAATTTGGGGAGGGGGAGGGTATGAAGATTCAAACATGGGACAACCTCCAACCAGTGTAGACTGATCTAATATATACTACCTCTGATCCACTCATTTCCCCACAAGAGTTTTTTCACACTTGTCGAGGTTATATTTAACTTTTTATAACTCACAAATTAAATATAAAAAAAATTATAAATATATAATTCTTAGATTTATATTTATAAATACTTCTATGTAAAGTTGTTTTTAATTTTTATATAAATCATATATATTGTGTTATAATAAAAGTTTAGTTTCAAAAAGTGTCAGAAAAAGAATGTGGGAAATTGAGTGGATCAAAGGGAGTACAAAGGATATGCAAATGCATAGGAAAATTAACTAATGAATTAAATTTATACAATTTAGTTAACAAAAGTTCATGTACACAGCTACCTCAGTTGGTGCATGTTTAGGAGTTGTGAATTCTAATCGACTTTGACCAACATGTCGTCAGACCATTCTCAATTCTTGTGCCAACCTTTCTTCTTATTTATTTATTTTTTTACTCTATGTATAAAAAGCTATCATTTTAACTCAATGTATAACAAAAGCCATCCCTAAAGTTAAAAATGGCATATCCATTAATCTTTACTTAAAAATGAAGGGGTCTTATACATACGTTCTAATACTGTAGAGTGAAATATACTACCTCTGAACCACTCAATTCCCCACATCTCCTTTTTGACACTATTAGAATCTATAATTTTATTACCAATAACTAAGATATATATTTAAAAATAATAATACAATATTTTTATATAAAAATAGTTGTAAATATAAATATAACAATTATAGATTTAAAAGTTTTTTTAAATTTATTTTACGACTATTAATAGTTAAAATATGACATTGATAAATGTGAAAAAATAGACACGAAGGATTGAGTGATTCAATCGGAGGGAGTATACATATATACGAAGTATTGGTTTAAAAATTAAAGAAGTGCCTTTCTTAATTTCCTTATCAAACGCTTGCTAAAATTTGATGGAGCTGCCGTCCTATAAATACCACAGGTTATGATTAATTGACGATAGTACCAACGTTAAAGAAAAACTATAGACCAAAAGACTTATAACCAGCCACCCGTAGTAGCCTCAAACTCTCAAAGTCAAGAGTCTTAAGATTGTAAGATGAGTTCAGCCAACGTTGAACACATCTTCGAATGCTTCATCAAGCCAAAGTATGAGGTTGAAGAATCGAAACAACCCTACTACTTGGCTCCGAACGACTTGTCCATGCTTTGTTTCCACTACATACAAAAAGGTCTTATGTTTTCCAAACCTTCACACGTAAATGGTGTGGAATTTTCCATCCATAAATTTGTTGGAAGTCTAAAAGACTCTCTTTCACTAGCCCTCGTTCATTTTTACCCTCTGGCAGGTCAACTTGTCACACAGGTAGATGAAGAGCAGCATGAAAGCTTAATCTTCGTGGATTGCAACAAGGGCAATGGAGCTAAGTTTATCCATGCCACTCTAGATATGACTATATGTGATATTATTCTCTCCCCAAACTACATCCCCGAGGTAATTTACTCATTTTTTGACCACCACAAAGCCGTGAACCATGATGGTCATTTCCTACCTTTGTTATCAGTTCAGGTCACTGAACTCTTGGATGGGGTGTTCATCGGTTGCTCCATGAATCATGCTGTTTCAGATGGGACCTCATATTGGCAATTCTGGAACGTCTGGTCAGATATACATAGAGCAAATGGTGATCAAGTTTCGGCTTCTTGCCGGCCACGGCCAGTCCATAACCGCTGGTATCCTGATGGATATGGCCCGGTTGTCACACTTCCATTTACACAGCCATGCGAATTTGTAACTAGGTATGAAGAGGCTCAAAATACAGCGAAGATGTTCCATTTTACATCTGAGTCTGTCGCAAGACTTAAAGCTAAAGCATGTGAGGAAAGTAACGACAACAAAATCTCCTCCTTACAGGCCTTATCATCACTTGTTTGGAGGGCAATCGTTCGAGCAAATTGTCTATCTCATGATACAGTCACCAGTTGTACCCTACTCGCCAATAACAGGAACAGATTAAACCCAGCCTTGCCTCAACATTATTTCGGTAATTATATCCACGGCATTGACAGCAAAGTTACTGTCAGTGCATTGCTTGAACACAATTTAGGGTGGGCGGCATCCTTGTTACACCAAACAGTGGAGAAACATAACGATAAAGTTGTGCGAGATCAGGTTACAAGCTGGCTTCAGTCACCTTTCGTATCTCAGGTTGCTACGTTGTTTGATACAAACAAGGTGGCGGTTAGTCATTCACCAAGGTTTAACATCTATGGCAACGAATTTGGACTAGGGAAAGCAGTAGCTGTCCGCAGTGGATACGCTTGCAAATTTGGCGGACTCGTAGTTGCTTATGCAGGATATGAAGCGGGAGGAAGTATTGATCTCGAGATATGCNNTTCAATGAGAGCTCTTGAATCAGACGAGGAATTCTCAACTTTTGTCTGGTCACCATCTACAAGGTCTTACAAAAAGGATACAAAATAAGGGATCAACAAAGCTTCGTTTATGGGGAAAATAAAAGGTTAGTGGATAAAGAGTAATACTTTGATAAGAACCTCTTATAAGAGTACATGATGAGCTTCTAAGGTTGGATAGTTATTGTTTGTGATGATCGAGAATGTGTATGGTTATGTCTTGTGTATGGTTTAGGTTTGGCTTATAAGTATCTGCGTGGAGTAGGATTGTTTGGTTTTTTTTTTCTTGATATAAGCTTGGGTGCTTTAGGCTTCTGGTAGGTTATGTGTTTCGTTTAGGGTAGGGTCGTTTGGGCTTGTGATTTGAGTATGTATAAAATGTAGGCTGATGTGATGTTATATTTGGTCGTGGTTTAGTGGACTAATCTCCGTCCATGATGGTTATATGGAATTGTGTGTTTGTATCTATGGAGTTTGTATACTCTGTTTGTACTTTCTTGTAAGCATGCTCTCGTAACATGGATTGCAGGAATACTTGAAGAGATCATTTTCTTCTTTTCTTTGGGAGGGTGGGGGGAGGGGTCAGGGTCAGCCCTGAAATCAAGTTCCCAGGACGGCAGGAGAGCTTAGTACATTTACTATATAATGAAATCTGAAAAAAGTATCCCACGTTCTTGCAACATACTCATATGCATACTCGAGGTAAAAAAAAAAAAAAAAAACTGTATATGCATACACACAGGAGCGACAAACAAAACTAATAGAGGTAAAACTATTTAGGCATACCTGTTTTGGAACTTAATCTAACTCAGAGTTCCTTATTTTTCCCAACAAACAATGGAGTTGTCCCTATTTGCGTACTTAACGTCCACTACAATCACATGTGTATTACCAATTTACCAATTTTACTCTACACAATCATCGTCGTCATCAGGCTTAACCGCCACCAGATCAGTATTTCTTGCCAAACAAAATCAGCTGCAGCTTGTCATACCCAGAAAGCACACCAGCACCTGCCACAGCTCGTAAAATGTTTGCACCACCCCCTTTGTAGAGGGACTTGCTACCTTCTTTCTTGATAATTTGCTGAAATGCATCAAAAGTATTCTTGTACTTAACAGCTTCTCCTGAGGTCATCATCATTCTTCTACGCACTGTATCAAATGGGTAAGAAGATAAACTAGCACCAACGGTGACGCCCCAACCTAAGAGGAAACTGGCCAGAAAATTGTCCTGCAAACATCAACCTGCAGGTTAGTAAAATTTTGAGATTGTCCTTAATAGTTGACATTTCCTGCAAAATTATGGACTTTCCTTGCATAACCAGAAAATTATGAGGCTCATGGACTATCCTTTTATTACAAACCATTTGACTGGAAGCAGGAAGTAATATAAAAGTAACAAGCTTGTAAGGGTTGGCGTATACCTGCAATCCACCGATCAACACCACAGGTTTAAGGGAATCATATAATCCAAAGTACAGTCCACGGTACACAATGATACCAACAAGTGACACGCTGAAACCGCGGTAAAGTCCGGCAATGCCATCTGATTGATAAGTTTTCTTGTAGACATCAACCAATCCATTATATTGCCTCTCACCACCCTTTTTCGTAGATTTTGCATCATTAGCCAACCGGGTCCTGGCATAATCCAAAGAATACACAAAGATTTGGGACGTAGCACCAGCTGCTCCACCAGAGGCCAAGTTTCCTGCAAACCATTTCCAGTAGCCATCCCTGTCTTTTTTGAAGTTGAAAAGGCTTTTGAAGTAATCCTTGAAAGCAAAATTTAGGGCCTATTTGACAAATCAACCATTATCAATTAGACAAGGGTGCATGTCATGATCATATTATAATGGCGAAACCGCAAAACAAGAAAACAACCAGGCTGCATTAATATGAACAAAACTTTTTGATCAATGACAGGCTAAGTGGCACATGGTGTACCAAAACTACGACTCAATTGAAGGTTAGGCAAGTTCAAAGACACATTTTAGAAAAACTATTCAAGTGAATAT
The DNA here is from genome assembly GCA_901111285.1 of Corrigiola litoralis. Taxonomy (NCBI): domain Eukaryota; kingdom Viridiplantae; phylum Streptophyta; class Magnoliopsida; order Caryophyllales; family Caryophyllaceae; genus Corrigiola; species Corrigiola litoralis. Next base: position 2,606 of record CAAKMY010046911.1, on the reverse strand, counting down.
ATCACCCACGCTAAGACTCTACTCTCTCGCTCATTCCCATCCCCCTCCCCTCCTCCACACTTCAGCTCTCAGTTCTCCTTACCTTGGAAGAGACAAGAAAAGACAACCTTATCCTACTCTGCCTGTTGTAAGGACATTATCTAGACAAAGAGTGTAACTTATGCATTTTATGCCTGAGAAGAGCAAATAACAATCAGTGAGCCTCTAACCTGGGTGGGAAAGTATCTTATAACGTTAGCTGTGTTTCCTCTCCAAAGAGATAGCGCCCCTTCGTCCCTAATTGTTCTGGCAAAACAGTCAGTAATACCCCTGTATGGTTCAGATAATCGACCTGCTTTGAGCATTTCATCCTGATTTTGGATCAACAGCTTAACTCGCTCAATAGGAGCAGCTGCAGTCTTTGATACTGCAGCAGAAACCCCTCCCATGAGGAAATCAACCCAAAAGTTCTTTTGCACTTTCTCTGCTGGTGCAGCCACGATTATTCGATAAGATGCAGGTGTGACCATGGCCAAGCTAGTTCGCTGGTCTATGTACGACCTAGGATTCTGCAGACCTCCATTTGCAATTGGACTGCTGAGATTTTGAACCGTAGAATTCCTTATTTCTGGACTGGGTAGAAGTTGAGAGCTAAGGTAAGATCTCCCTTGTATCTTCTGAAATACTGATGGATACTTTGATCCATCCGCCATCTTTGTTGCAATAAACTTTTGTCTAAATAGCAAGGTGTCATGAAACATAATCAGAAGCCACAAGTCACTCAAAGAATGACATGTTTGGAAAGAAATGCCATGGTGAATTGGGGAAAAATAAGTAGATCAAAATATGTGTTGAAGTTGATAATCACAATCAATTTTACTCAACTTTCCTGTAATTGATCTCTAGATGCATTTCATCTTCATAACAGTTTTAAATTACTGACTGCACATTAGCACATAGGCTTACATCCCTCCTGACTTGTTTCCGGGATCTCACTTATGTCAAATTGACGCAGGAGCAAAGCTCTGCTGCTATCAAATGGTACTGAATACACGACTTGAGGAGCTGACCTCAACTCAGTTGCAGGCAAAACAGTTCAGGAGCAAGCTCAAGTTAACTACTATGAAGTGAGAATAACTTGGAAAGGGAGAAAGGAGGGAAAAAGATAGAGAAAAAAGAGAGATTGAATTAATTCTTGGAGATCTTCTGTTTACATCAACTGGATTCTTATAGCAACAGCGCTCAACAGACTCTCAAGTCTCAACTAACTAACAAACTATAGCAACTCTAACATTTGTAACTAACTGTATCACTAAACCAAATACCCACACAGATGACTAGATGAGCATCAGTCCCTTGCTAAAACGTATACTACACATTACAAACCTAGGACCACAGATTAGAACGCTTTCGAGAATTCAAAAGGTTTGAGAAAAAAAAAATAGTACTTCGCTGAAATTGTCCCTTTACTTCATGCAAGGGGTTCTCCAATGTGTCCAAGTGCTATGATATAAGAAGTAACTAGAATCGGTACAGATATTTCAGAAGCAGCTAACACAGGATACTCCATTCGGCGGCTAGACATAATTCCGCATCAAAAGCCTAAACAGTGAAAGACAACTCTATTTGAAATTGAACCATGTCAAAATTTTGATGCAAATTGGCACATGATCATCATGACACTCATTACTTTTTTCTAATTTTTTTGTTTATTGTGTGTGTGTGTGTGGGGGGGGGGGGGGGGGGGATTGATATGGTTCAAGAACAGCACTTTCCTGAATTCATTACCTCAACTATATTACTCAATAATGTAACCAAACTTAGTTTTTTAGAACAGAAACATGTTTGACTATCACTTGTGAAATACAAACAAATTACACAAATTAGAGAAGAAGGAAAAAAACAGATTTTACATATACATATTGATTGAGAGACAAATCTTCCTACAATTTCACTAATCCCATGAAGCAATAACCGGTGAGTCAGATTACCATACATCCAAGCACAAGCTTCTCAACCAGAAAAAAGGAGGGAGGCATGGTGCTTTGAAGAACAGATTACACACCTTCAAACCGCCCAACAACAGTGATTGCCCTCTATTGTAGAAAAACATATTCTTTTGGGACTAAAGCCTCGATGTTGTTCTAAAATAAAGAATGTGGGGAATTGAGTGGATCAAAGCATTCAAATGTTGACTGTAAAAGTTCCATGGACCTATAATGCAAAAAATAAAAAAAAAATAAAAAAAAAAAAAAAAACCGGTGCTACCACTTATAATAATGATGATCACAAAACATATTTTCTTAAATAATGTACTTCCAGGCTATCACAAAATCTCTAATCATCGAGAATCATGATCAGAGCTTCATACACAGAGACATAGTATTATTTTCATACTAGAAGTCTTTCTTGAAAACTTAGGCATAACTGTAAAGAGAAAAGACAAAAAGCTCACAATTCTAGGAAAGGCATTAGATTACAACATCAAACAAGAAAAGAAGCCAACTACAACATAATACTCCCTCTGATCCACTCAATTCCCCACATTCTTTTTTTGGCACTATTTGAAACTAAACTTTTTATTATTAATAACACAATATATATGATTTATAAAAATAATAAAAATA
>CAAKMY010046900.1:4529-15825 GCA_901111285.1 Corrigiola litoralis | reverse complement strand
TATTCCTTTGAAAACCCATTTTCCATATCTTCACATATAAAAACTCATTTACCATCCACCCAATTTCATTGACAATGATGTTTTGAATAAGTACCTTTAGATGATAACCAACAATCCAATTCTCCCCCTCTTTTTGCTTATATATGTTGGTCTTAATGATTGAGAAGAAATCAATGAATATTCAACAAAACTTCCTCTAACCCTAGATATTTTTTATTTTCAAAATGTCAACAGCTTAGCTCACAATTACATCTCAATTGCCACTCACTCCACAGTCCACATTACCCTCGCAGCCAACTTACAATCATCCATTACAAAAACCTCCTCTTGGAACTTATGCAATATTTGTGGATACATCTTTTGTTGCCCAATTTTTGATTGCATGTATAGCTTTTTAGTGTATGGATAGTGCATGTCAATGGCAAAAAGGAAAAAGGTAGCATTCTTTTGCTCGATGATGCACTAATTGCAAAAGTTATAGCCACTTGTGAAGCACTTAGATGGTGCGCTACTAATGAAGTAGATGTCGTGTTCCTTTATAATAGCAGATTAGCAACTTTAGCTAAAAACCAGGAGGATTATCCATCTGACAAACTAAGGAAACTGTATATGAATTACAGGGTTTTTAAAAAGGAAAGGGGCCAAGTCAATCTGAAGCACATCATGAGAGGGAGGATTTCTTGCGTGGATTTGCTAACTCGCAAAAGTGGAGAGAACATCCCTTTGAATTCTAGCTATTTCGGATGAACAAACCATCATGTGTGCCACATTTGTTTGATGATTGTGATGGATTAGTTGAACTCTATGATTTCGGCTAGAATGTAACTGAATCCGTAAATATTTATTGCATTTCCTATGCTCTAAGGACACTCAAAAGCATATACCTAGGTGCACCTACTTAGTTTTTGGATGTTACATATTGATATGATGATTAACTCAAGGTGAACGCTAGATGATAAATTCCATATTTTTCAGGTCATATCAGTTGTCGGTTAAACACCGGGTTGGTTCGGGTCGGTTTGAGTTATGCTTTTAACAGGATCTGGCAGGTCATTTTCTCGGATGGTTCGATTAGGTTTCGTCGGATCGGTTCGGTTTTATGGGCTCTAGATTTAGGGGCCTGCAAGCCTACGCACATAGACGTGGCCAACTAGTATACAGACATACAAGTTGAAGTATGTACAGTATTTTTGGTTTGTCGATTGTCACTACATCTCAAATATTCAAAAACTGTGTAAGGTGTGTTCAAATTTATCTCACTGAGAATTACTCATGGTTCACTAGAAGATAGTACATTAGTACTCCATAACTTTTAGCAGTACTTCTATTGCCATTACGACTACACATGTGAATATTAATCTTGATTTACAAAAGTGAAAGGGAGGTACTAAGTTAGCCTTCTCCTACAATAACAGCGCTCCTCATGGCAAGCACAATGCATCATGAGTTTATGACACAGCTCACACAGAGGCAACAACCATGCATGCAGGCATGCAGTAGAATACAACCAACCTCCCATCAACCAACTACTTGAATTCAAGGCTCACCCCACAGTTCTCCATTTTTTGCCTTTTTCAAAGAACTAAGTTAAGTGAAACAAAGTGTAAGAGAAAACAACTAGACGAAGAGAGAATAAATGAAGTCATAAATTTGACACTGAATTCATTCAATAACATGAAAAAAAAAAAGTAACCCCAAAAGAAACTAAAAACACAAAAAGAGAGAAAGAAATGGCACCAAATTTAATGAGTGAAAGCAGAAGTCAATGCCCGAACCAACACCCTTGCTGACTGGGAAACAAGGCCATTCTTGGCCAAACCAACCAGCCAAGCCAAGGATCACATCTGGTGCGCTCTTGACTTCCACCACCTATTTTTACTCCTCTATATAATCGTACATATTTTCCTGACACCCCACCTAACTACATTAGCTTTTATTTACCATAATCATGAAATCTACCACTTCCACTCGTACCCCTTTTAGGCATTTACTCACCATGGACAAACACACGCCCTCCTTGGATTAAAATGACCAAAGTGTCCCTAGACAAATTGTAACAATGTGACCTTGATGAGAACTATCTGGGATAAGAGTAGTCATTACTTGGAGGGAACGTTGTTGGGTTCAGGATATGAGCCAACAACGCTATTAAGGGTAGTAGCAGGGCAAGCACTAACATTGTTGTTAATGATAGTGCTTGCGCTGCTGCTGCCATTCTGGTTGTTGCCCAGGGCTATATTAATTTGATGGACCACACTGCAGATATGATTATTGATGGCTGTCACACTAGAGAGGCTCAGCTTGGCATTTGGGATTGTGCTGACATGAACTTGTAGCCCAACTGTAAGAAGACACCCGGCCCTGCTGCTGGGACCTCGGCCGGCATCAGGATTAGCAGTATCTGATGTCACAATGGTTGGTCCAAGAGGTATAATCGAGAACCCCATGGGGAGTATGGGAACGCAGGCTGGCTCCTCGCCACTCATCACTAGCTGGATGTAGTCAACTTCCATTGTGGCATAGACTACAAGGCTACCAGAGGGGTCTGTGCAGCTCTCCTGCAACATCAGCTCTACATTTTGGGTGGAATTGCTTGCCACCTGATAGATAATAATCATCCTCAATATGCTGTTGGTTAAGGAAAAGATAGATACTATGCATAAATGAATCACATATCTTGGATGTGAAGGGATGAAGAAATAATGTGAAGCTAAACACTAATGTATTTAAATGTAGTGCCTGCATAATTTATGTGTAATTATCATAATAGCAGGGAACATTATACTGTTTGAATAAGAATTTTTTATTAGCATAAGAAAGTTAAAGGTCCTTACATTGATGCGGTAAAGGGAAATGGAGTTCCCTGGATGAGATCCGTTTGCAATATGAGCCACCTCATGTAATGAACTTCCATTAGAAAGTGCTTCGAGCTATGATTGAAGAAAAGAGCAAAATATCAGTATAGTCATTTACATAGTTGAACAGCACTTGTGCAAATAAGATATCTTCATCAGAAAACTTCTTTAATGATTATCAAGGCTGATTACCTGAGATCTTTTATGTTCATTCTTCAGTAGATCGAAAACCTGGTCATGAGAATAGGGCAACCAGGTGGTGGACACAGCACTGAGAATCAATCCACTAGGCTGTCCTGGTTCTGTGATTTTCCTAGTAGTAATTCTAACTGTATCCTCTGCAGATTCAGATAATGCAGTCCAAGATTGGCCTCCTGAAGTGCTCACATTTACACAGAAAGTCCTTATCATCCTTTGGGCCAACTTCATAAAATTCTTTCTTGCTTCCGGTGATTGTATCACTGCTGTAAGACATTAATTCAAGAATAAGCAAGTTATTTACTAACATAAACCAATGGGGAGGCTTAATTAAGACTGATATAATGAAGTTGCTATTTGCTACAAACCTCCAAGGTCAGAAATATTTCTAGCCATTAGGCTAGCAACCCTTTCACATTGCCTTTGAAGAACAGCCAACCATCGTTTTGCTCCAAATGCCATCCCACTATGAACATACTGATCAAACATTTGGTGGGTCGGTTTCTCCTCCAATATATCACCATGTTCGACCCATGTAACCTGCATTTTATATTTACACAAGTGAAATACAATTACAAACTTTCATTGATTTAGCCTATTGCTCATCAAGAAGATGGCAAGGCGAAGCAGAAAAAATGATCACCTTTGAGTACCCATTAGGCATGTCTTGAACAATGCAGCCTGAGGGGCGTCTCCTATACCGTGGCATATTATGGGACAGTTGAAGGGTTCCCTGAAAGCTATCAACAGGGTAATCAACGATTGCCCACATCCCTTCCTCCACGTTCTGGTGAACATATCGAAGGAAATGGGTCTCACGGGTTGGTACTAATGGTGAAAGCACTTGCAGCTCTGCATACATCTGCAAAGAAAGGAAGCCAGCTCAATCAGGCTTCGAATGTGTTATAATCAAGTCAACTTTATATGTTGATGTACTCACCAGATGAAGCGAGCCACTCGCACCACCAGAGACTCCTGATGCAATAATCTGAATTGTCTTTGCTCGAGATACAATTGAAGGGAACAACTCTACCCATTTGTTCTGAAATTTAGCAAAAGTAGTAGCATCATTAGGAACTAGGTAGTTATGATCAAACAACGCAAAAGTTTTACTTCTATCTTACTAATATATACTTCAACATTAGGTAGAGAAAGGATACTTACAGCATCAAGGAAGGCATCTACTAGATTGATACTGTTCATGATGACAACAGCCTTATCCCTGGTTGCCTCGGTCCTCAGCTCATTGTAATGTGGCTTGAGGGCATCAACTGGCCAAGAGAACACCCTTGAATACTCTTCCATATTAAGCACCTCCATAGAGTTGTTATTATTGTGGACCCAGAGGGGCTCGTTTACATGACACATCTTCAACAACTCATCCATGGAGGACAATGCAAGTTCCATTGCAAGAGACCTCTCCTCATCCAGGATTAGGCCACCAGTACCACTGCTACCAGGGAAATGTGTGGTATCAGGTAGCAAGGGCATGGGAAGCATCTGGGTGCAAGCGGGCATAGGCTCTTGGAAGTGCCTTGAGTAGATGCTCATGTCAAGATCAAGGGAAGGAGGAGGAAGGAGAGCTGCTGGTGGTGGTGGTCCAAGTGATTGGAGTGACCGTCCACTGTATCTTGATGCAACTGCACAAACTCGATCCAACTATGAAGGTGGAAATTAAAAGATTAGTTGCATGATCTAAATGATTATTAACATTTAATTAACTCTATGAGCAAGTCAAATTAATGACCAAGTGATATGAGAAGCTATAGCTTCCAGAAATGATCTATTTAAGCATTTACGCTGCTAGTTAGATATTACTGAATGTAATTACTTTTTTTTTTCATAAATACTGAATGTAATTACTTTACCAATTTGCTGTATCTATAATGTTTGTAGAACTCACATTGATTTTATGTATCATTTTATAATGTTACGCATCCAAATGAGTTTCAGAGTGTTATTAGGCATCTATAAAGGGAAAAAATTGCAGTTCATTCATGCATAAACATTCAAGAAGAAAGAATTACAATAAACCAATCAAATACTTTTAGACCATTCCTGTCTTGTGTGGATTAACCATCCTCATGCCATTTGTTAGATGATCAGGTTATTAAACATAGCACTCATCTGTTAACCAGTTAACCACATCAGTGAACTTGACCTATAACAAAATGATACATAATGAGTTAGACCCATCCGGGAACCCACATATTTCAATCTTTACAGTCTTGAAGTAGCACCACTACATCGCTGAAATGATACTCTTTGATTTCGTGGTTTGCAAACTCGCTAATAGAACATACATTAAGAATGTCCATGGCAGTTTAGATTGACAATTAAAGCGATCCTTTAAAGATGTACGCACCTCTTCTTTAAGCCTGGCATTCTCGATATGAAGTTGCTGCTCGTCAAATTCAACCTCTCCTAAAATGGATGAACCACCACAGCCGGGACAAACAAGACTCCTCAAGACTGCTTGTAAGCGATAATTTTCATTCTTTAAGTTATCATTCTCCGCTCTCAGGATCACATTATCTGTCCTATCTTGTTGTGCCTGATACAAGCATTCATTCATTAATACACATTACAAAAAAAAAATTAACTGAAGAAGTCCAATTCATTAGAATAAAATCATATTATCATGGTTATGACTTACAGTATGATACTTGCACTACTTTAACCATAGGAAGAACAAAGTACTTGGTAAAAGAAGTAAGAAGGCAGCCAAAGAAATCAATATCTATCTGTAATAAATTTTACTCCACAACTACTGCACTGCAACAGTTTATGGGGACCTTGAACATGAGGGGAACATTTAAGCCATTTTATCGCATTACTCCTCTTTCACTTCGGGAATGACTGTAGTACAGGTTAAAACATTTAATCCTCTTAAATAGGAGAAGTGTTCCTCCTCTCCTCCACCTCTTCCATGTTCATCACTGTCTCTCATTTCACTCCCCTAATGATGATATCTATCCTATGGAAGTACTACTCCTACAGCTCAACCAAATTTTATTTAATTAAGGTGGCCTAAATTTATTATGAATGTTGCATAAAATTAAATAAGAAACCACCCTATAGTCCTTTCTTTCCTAGAGAACCGCGCTTGACGTCACTGTTATGCCCTTTCCAGCCCCTCTATCACACAGCTGGCCTTTGTCATCAATGGCGCAACCCCTTAGCCCCATATTATAGATAGAGAAAGAGAGAGGTAGAAAGCGCGTTAATCATGCAAGAGAGTGTTGCATATGAACAGCAGGTATCCAAAATGAGTAAAACTTTACATGTTTATAACCTTAATTTTACTGTCCAAATAATCATTCCCTGTAAACTTACCAAGTACGTACATTCTTCAAAAAATGCTATTATGTCAAAATATAGATTTTATATCTCATACCTTCATTTGCGTACGACGGTTTTGGAACCAGAACTTAACTTGACGAGGCTTTAACCCTAGGTCTTGGCTTAGTTTCATCCTTTGCTTATCATCTGGGTGTGGACATTCCCTAAACAACCTGAAAATGGTCCTAAATTTTTACTAACTTATACAAACAAACTATGAACATAAAAATAAATGATTAAGCTAAGGACCAAAAAATGGATTTAATTAACTATATAGTATAAGATATATGAACATACGACTCCATTTCTTGAATCTGGCGAGCAGTGTGACGGTGGTAACGCTTCTTCTTAGATGGTTGCGACGATGGTTGCGATTGATTAAGTGGATCACCGCTGATACTATCAAGCTCATTTCCTGAAAGTCCACCTTGTCCATCCATGTTAAGCTCACTACCTGACATGCTCTCCATCATCTCCTCCTTCCCTCTCTCCTCCTTCACCTAAAAAAATGTAACAAACCATTAGAAAGCATACATTAACCGATCAAACATAACAAAATACAAATGAACAAATAAGAAATGAGAGGAAAGATGGAAGGAGGATTACATTAAGGTTAGAAGAAAAGGGGTGGAAGGCGGCCGGGAGCGAAGCCATGAAGGTGAAAGCATTGACATTGTTAGGGTTTCTGATAGGAGAAGAGAAAAGAGATGCACAATGATCTGTTGTTGATGATGATAGCCCATTTTCTCCACCACCTCCCATTGATGACTGTAGTACTACTTGGCAATCTCCATACATTCTTGCTTACCTTTCCTTTGCTTCTTTCTTACACTAAACCAAACACCAACTATTGATTCTTCAACAAAAATGAGGAGATAATTAGTTCCATGATTAGGGTTAGGTTGTCATCATCACTATCATGCATATAGTTCTTCTTCTTTACCATTCTACTATACTAAATACAAATGATACATGTTGATATAGCATCATGTACATATCATACATCATTACCAAAATTTAGGAAAACATATCAAGAAAGGGGAAGCTCAATGGACAAACAGTGTGTAAGTGTATAACTGTATAATATAGTAAGACTAATTATTAAATTTAGGCCAAAAATTTAGGATAAGATCGAGAATAAGAAACGTATAAAACTAACTACCCTTTTGGAATTAATTTGTTTTTGTCTATACTCACTAGCAAAACCAAAGTCAAGAACTTTTTCCTCAACCACTTAAGAAGATGAAACATCAAAAAAAGTGAAAACTTGTAAAACAAACAAAAAAAAATACAAACCTATGCCACTTTTTTTGGTGTTGGTAATGCTCTTTCTAACTCTTCAAGATCAACCTTGAAAAAAACTCAACTATTTTCTTTACACACTCACTCACTTAGTGAGAGAGAGCTAGTATATAGTACTAGTACAAGTAGACAGTGAGAAGAAAAATCTCTACCTCAGTATTAAATTCTAGTGGGCAGCAACTTTATATTCTATTTTAGTTGTTTTCAGAATTAATGATTTAATTTTATTTTTGTTTTTGCTTTTTTCATGTAGGAAGTTATTTACTTCCTTCTGACAAAAAACCGATCAATGCCACTTATTTAGTCGTCTGTTTTCTGAAACCACGTGGATATATTTAATTGGATATGTTACTACCGTTTCACTCCCTCTTCACTTACAAAGTCAAAAGCTTTCTTTTTACGGCCACATTTGACATTCTCAATTTACACACGTGAATGTCACCGTCCAATCTAGACCGTCCAAGTTTGATCGTGCGGCTGACGTCATTTATGCTGTAATGCCTATGTTTGGGCTCTTCTGTTTTACGGAGAATAGAAGTCATAACGTATGGAGTTCAGCTGAGCTGAAGAAATGGAGAAAATCAAGTTAAAGAGTCAAGGTCAATTTGGTCAACCAATGTGGACCGTTGGATTTAGGGGGGTTACAAGTCCCCGAAAACTAAATTAACGGGGATGTATGAAAAGTATTGACGTATTGTCAATGGATTGGCCCCACTTTTGGTTATAAAGGTGGAATAAAGTGACAAAGGAAGATGATTTTTCTCCCATGATTAGGAAAAGGGGCCTTAAATTAGTGTTTGCTAACCAAAAATTCTCCCTTAACATATTGAATGCATCATCCACGTTCCTCATAGTTGGACCAAAAAATAATAGTATTTCAGCCCTACAAAACATTTAAGTGTCACCGAACATAACACGAAGTATTTAAGAAAAAGTATGCAATGGTGATTAATTGGTGATAGACTGATATCATGAGATGATTTATTATTGCGTAATATGAAGATCAGAGATGAACCTGAGTTAGTTTACTGTGAATAGTAATCATATATAAAAAAGGGTTGAAGTATGAATTCGACTTTACCAATTAATACTTGAATTCGACTAGCACGAATGGAAGTTTGAACTTAGTGATACTAAGAAATTGATGAAGTGTTAATAAGGCCCTCAAGCTTTATTCTTGTTGAACATGATTGCCTATAATTTTGTAATAACGTAAATTTGTATGGATATAACATTCAAGGTATTGGTGTACGTGAATGAGGTTTTGGCATAATTATACATAGTGAGATACTATATCAAGTTAAACATTTGAATGTGTCCCTTCATAATAACTTTACAGCCATTTGTGGCTTATACAAACCCAAAACAAAACATAAATATTTATGGGAGATTATTAGATAGGAAAGTCCTTATAATTTCAGTTTCTCCTAAGGTACCCCTCATGTTTGAACACTATCTTCTAATTTTCTTTTGTAGGATCAAAGAAAATTACATCTAAAACACATTTATAATATGTGTCTTCAAGATTACCAAAAAAAAATTAATAATATGTGTCTTCAAAATAAAAAAAATAAAAAATTATAAGTCTCATTGTTAAGCTTCTTCCTAGTTCCTAGGATTAATAGAAACCCTAAATTAAACATTTTGGAAGCAGGATCCTAATTAACCACTCCATGTTGTTGCACAAAATATTAATAAGCACTGCGCAACCGGCTAAGATATGAGCATAATAGTGTCTATTATTAGTGACCTTTTTAAAGAGCGTCAATGAAAGTTAATCCTTCCGCATGCTGATACAATTCAGTTTATAATCCTTCTTCCTCCTTTAACTACACCTTCGCCAAACTTGACCACTCAACCAGTACTTCCATCTAAATATCGAATCCTTCCAAACATCATCAAAATGAACATTCAAAGGATAACAGTGTGATATCTACCAATATCTACTTTGAATCCATCATTATTGAACATAGAAGCACATTTTTCACAACCTTTACTCTAGAGCAACATGACTATCGCTCATTTAACATCATAACCTACATCAACAATTTGTTGTGAAAATTCTCACCTTGAATGATAATAGCTTCATAATTCGCAGTTGTCTCCCTTAAAATACGATTATTACGACTAAGAGTTCGCAGAATTGGATATTGGATCGAACTTGTATCGCAACTCAAAATATGAATCCCAAGAAACATACCTTCTAGACATGCTTAGCAATCACACAATCACAATAGATACAAAAGGCATTCAATAATATCCCAATAAAAAATCACGATTGCAAAATCTATAATAAACACTCACACCAATACTACGCCTCGTAAATTTCCATCCCATGGGAAAGCACTACTGTTACCAAAAAAAAGTACACCATTTCGGGAAAACATTCATATTTTATTGAAGGAAAATTTCCATTTTGGGTGCCTGACGTATAACAAAATTTCACTTTGGGTACCCGTCATTTGGGTATTTTCAGTAAGGGTACCCGACAATGATGCATAATTTCACTTAAGTTACCTGACTGTTAAAAATCCGTTAAAAACTAACGTACGTCCCGTTCAATGGACGATTTCCTTTTTATTCTTCCTTCATTATACCAATTGCAAGACCCACCTATTAACGACCACCACCATAGCCATGACCCTTACACCTTAAGCCCCCTTACTAATGGTCAACACCCACATCCACCTCCAACATACTTGCCACTTAGCTACCATATCCATCAAACATTACACCAATAAACTCCTAAAAACCACAATTCCAGTCACCACCTTTTCACCATTACACCAACAACCTTCCAAAAACCATAATTCAAGTCCATGAAACCATCCTTCACATGCATCTACTTAAACAACACTTTTACACCCTCAACATCTCCCACCTTAGCTAGCGTAGCCATCAAACACCCCCATCCCCTCCAAAAAAAATACACCATCAAACACATTTTATGCTTAAACAACTTTACCCAGATTCCCTTAGAAATCAACCGAAGGAATCAAACCAAAAACATGTGCATCAAAACCATCTTTCCAAGCTTGGCAATGATAAAGCTTTTTCAACCTTCAACTCAAATAAGTGACCACGTACGTACAAATCTTGATTCATGGTGTATATGTGGATTATTTTCGTTTGATAAATGGTGGGTCATGGTGTTTGCTGATTTGGTTAGTGGTGTAAGGGTCGTGGTGGCTCGTGGGGTGAAAGTGATTGCGAGTAAAGGTATGTTGCGTGATTAAGGGGTGGGGTTTGGGGCTGGGGCTGGGGCGGGCTGGGTCAAATAGGGTTGGATGAGGATAATTGGAGCATCAATACTAATACCTTTGGACCTAGGTTGATTCCATACAGGGCTGGTGATGGATTGCCCAAGGCCATAGCCAGCTTTCTCTTAAGATGTAACCTCAAAACCCAACAATAAACCTCTATACCCACAAGTTCCTTTGGACCCGACAAAAGTTGATCAATAAGTACCACTCGACGAACTTGAATATTATAGCGAGTCCTAAACACTTTCGCAAAAAGCGAAGTTGGGTCAAGAATAATCTCTCAAGCTTGTTTAGGGCTCGTTTGGTATCAATGTTGGTTTTCAGTTTTTTTGAAAA
>CAAKMY010046893.1:171-10669 GCA_901111285.1 Corrigiola litoralis | reverse complement strand
TTCGCGTTTGACTATGATTAGCATGCCGGGAAATCTAGGCGGTGGTATCCACGAGTTGATGGTGGCTGCAACAAGCATGTGGAGGTGGCGACGACGACAAATTTGAGGTGGTTAGGGTTTCAAAGTTAGTATGTATGTAACCATGGTAGGCGGCTGTGTGATAGCTAGGTTTAGGTTTTGGTGGCTGTGCTAGGGTTAGGTTTAGGGTTTGGCGGTTGTGCTAGGGTTAGGTTTAGGGTTTGGCGACCGTGCTAGCGTTAGGTTTAGGGTTTGGCGGATGTGCTAGGTTTAGGGTTAGGGTTTTTGGATATATTAATTGGTTTTTATCAAAGTATGTATTTGTTCCCCTTATAAAAATACATATGTACTTGTGCACAAGTATTATGAATGCATGGATATCACAAGAGTTATATTTTGGTGTTGAAATTCTATAATTTGCCAAACACTTGATTTGTATTTGAAATTGTAGAATTGAAATCCAAGTGTTTACCAAACACTTGATTTGGATTTCAATTCCATGATTTCAAATTCTAGAATTGAAATCCAGAATTTGGAATCAAATCCGGGTTCCCAAACGCTACCTAAGTGGATTGCTTTTAAGTATGAGCGTCTCCCGAATTTCTGTTTTGCTTGTGGTCTGTTTGGACATGCATTTCAAGCCTGCAAAATTTATGATGATTTTGTTTCAGAAGTGGAGTTACCTTATGGAACATGGCTCAGAGCCTCTCCTCCTAGAGGAAAGAGAGGTGTTGGGACTAAGAAGGAGGAGGAGTTACAAGTATGTCAGAATTTGCGTGATTCTCTTCCGAAACCATCGATACGTCAACAACTGAACTTTGATGAGGGTAAAGGGGCTGGAACGTCAAATTTGATGAGGTGAGGTTGAAGGATGGTTCTACGTCTTCTATTATGGGGAAGGGAGTAGGGTCTTCACCTGAGGGAGTTCAAACAACAGTAGATAATGGTGGGGAGGGAGACATTAGACTTCTGAAGCGTGGCAGAAAGGAGATTATTCCGGGGAATGGTTTAGGCTCAAACATTAGCAATGAGGCGGGTGGGAATGGAAAGAATATCTACTTTGATACTCCAATGTATGATGAGGGTCCCGAGCCATTTCAAGGCTCTAATCCGATTCAATTGCACAACAGACCAGCGAAGGTTGAGGGAACTCAGCCACGCCGGATGCCATGAGTCTTTTTAGCTACAACTGCCAGGGGCTTGGCAACCGTCGAGCAGTTGGAAGGCTAAAAAAGTTGTTGAATAAAGAAGGTTCTGAGGTTGTGTTTTTGATGGAGACTAAGAGAAGTGCAGTGGAGATGGATAGGGTTATTAACCGGTTGGTGGGCTATAAAAGGTACTTTGTTGATTCTATTGGGAGGTCGGGTGGGCTAGGTCTACTTTGGCAAGAAAATGTGATATATTGAAGTCTTGTCTGCTACAACTCACTATATTGACTGTGTGGTGGAAGGTCTATATGGAGAAGATCCCTGGAGATTCACTGGCTTTTACGGATGGCCAGAAAGTGAGCTGAAATATTTGTCGTGGGAATTGTTACTTTCTTTGAAAGATGTTTCTAGCCTTCCCTGGTTAGTAATGGGAGATTTCAACCAAATTTTGTTTGGTTACGAGAAGGACGGTGGTACTCCTAAAGAACATCGAGAAATGGATCAATTTCGAGCAACTCTTGATGATTGTGGTCTCAAGGATCTAGGTTATGTGGGGAACGACTTTACTTGGTGGAATGGTCGGGCATCTCCAAATAGTGTCTTTGAGCGGCTTGATAGAGCTGTGGCTTCAGTTGCGTGCTTTGATTTATTTCCAGATTTAATTGTCAAACACCTTCCAAGCGATAAATCTGATCATGTTCCAATAGTTCTTACTTACGGAGCTCGATGGAAGAGGCAAAAGCGCAAGAATTATTTTAAATTTGAGGACTTGTTGCTTACTTCCCCTAACTGTGAAAAGGTGGTGAAGGATGTTTGGGATTCTCCTGGTGTTGATGTGGCAAGTTATGGGGTTATGGCGAAATTACAGAGATGTGGTACTGAGTTGCTAGGTTGGAGCAAAGAAGAATTTGGTAGTATTTAGTGTCGTATCAAGGAAACTAGGAATAGGCTTGCCTATCTGGATGGTTGTCAAATGACAGAGGAAATGGTGGCTGAGAAAAGGACATCTTTAAGTGAACTGGATGCTTTGCTAATTTAGGAGGAAATCATATGGCGTCAAAGGTCTAGAGTTATGAACCTGCGAGAGGGGGATAAAAATACAAAATTCTTCCACCTGAAGGCTTCAGCTAGGAGAAGGAGGAATTGTATAGAGGGAATACAAAACTCTATGGGGAATTGGGTTACAGAGGAGAGTAGTATTTCTAAGATAGCCATGGACTACTTCAAGGAACTATTTTCTACTTCTAACCCTAACTCTTTTAATGAAGCTCTTGCAGGAATTCAACCACTCGTTTCTTTGCAAACGAACCAGGATCTAACGAAGCCATTTGTATTGGATGAAGTTAAACATGCTTTATTCCAAATGCACCCTAGCTAGCAAGGCCCTGGGGCCTGATGGTTTGAATGCGAACTTTTTTCAAAAACATTGGCATATAATTGGCACTGAAATTTCTGGATATGTCATTGATTTATTAAATGAAGTCAAAAGTTTTAAAGAGGTTAATGCTACTAACATTGTGCTTATCCCAAAAATTAAAAAACCTCTTTCCATGTCTGATTTTCGACCAATTAGCCTTTGTAACGTTATTTACAAAATTGCCTCAAAGATTCTAGCTAATAGGTTAAAACTGATTTTTCCAAATATCATTTCCTTGAACCAAAGTGCATTTACACCGGGGAGACTTATTACTGACAATGCTATGATAGCTTTTGAGTGTTTTCATTATATGAAAAGTGTGTCTTCTGGTGATAAGGGTTGGTTGGCGGCGAAATTAGACATGAGCAAGGCATATGATAGAGTGGAGTGGGAATTTTTGGAGAAGATAATGTTGAAGATGGGTTTTGCGCCTCAGTGGGTTGATATTATCATGCGATGTGTCTCATCTGTTGAGTTTTATGCCTTAGTGAATGGTGCTCCTTCTCAAAAGTTCAGGCCGAAGAAGGGAATTAGGGAAGGCGACCCAATATCGCGTACTTGTTTATCTTATGTGCTGAAGCTTTCTCTAGCTTGATTGATATGGCTGCTGACAGGAATGAGATCAGGGGTATTAGAATATGTCGGAGGGCCCCCCCGCATATCTCATCTCCTATTCGCCGATGATAGCATGTTATTCTGTAGGGCTGACCAGAGTGACGTGAATGCTCTTCAACAGGTCCTTAATGTGTACGAAGCTGCATCTGGTCATGAGATTAATTTCGAGAAATCTGACCTAGTGTTTAGTGCTAATGTGGTTGCGGCAAAAGTTGAAGAAATTGCTAATTTGCTGGGAATGAGAGTGGTGGAGGTACATGACAGATATTTAGGTATGCCTGGATGGCTGGGGAAAGCTAGAGGGCGGGCTTTTAATTTTGTTAAAGAGAGAGTTTGGAAAAAACTTCAAGGCTGGAAGTCGCAAATCTTATCATTCGCTGGTAGAGAGATCCTGATAAAGGTTGTTGCCCAAGCGATCCCTACGTATTTGATGAGTTTGTTTCGTTTGCCGTCGAGGTTATGTCTAGACATTCAATCTCTTATGTCAAAATTCCGGTGGAGTGGGTCTAGCGAGAAGAAGGCCATGGGCTTGCACTGGATAGCTTGGGATAAGCTCTGTCGGGTTAAGGATGATGGGGGTTTGGGATTTCGACAAGTTGAGCAATTCAACGAAGCTTTGTTAGCAAAGCAAATTTGGAGATTAATGCGGAACCCTAATACCCTAGCCGCAAAGGTGATGAAAGCTAGGTATTTTCCTAATAATGATATTCTGTCTGCAAGTCTTGGGCACCGTCCTAGCTACTTATGGAGAAGCTTATGGAGCTCAAGATGAATGATACAGGTAGGATGCAAATGGATTGTTGGCAATGGACGATCTGTTCGAGTTTGGGATGATCCTTGGGTCTCAAGACCTCCGTCTCACAAGGTTATCTGTCCAAGACCAGCGGATGGGGGTGTTATGGTTGTTGCGCAATTATTGGAGGAGGAGGGTGGGAGGTGGCGGGAGTCCATTGTTAGGGATCTATTTCTTCCTTTTGAAGCTGAGGAAATCCTAGATATCCCAGTGTGTGTGGGAGACCAGGAGGATAAACTTGTGTGGAATTATAACAAGTCAAACAACTACACTGTGAGAAATGGGCATTACTTTATTGCTTGGAAGCAGGGTTGTGATACTACGGCTTCAACCTCAACAAATGATTCTAGTTTATGGAGGAAAATATGGAGTATGAATGTTCCACCCAAAGTTCGTTCATTTGTTTGGCGACTGTGCAAAGGGATTATCCCAACTAAAGTGAACCTGAGAAGAAGAATAAAGGAAGCTGATGATATATGTCCCAGATGTTTCGGAGCTGCTGAGACAGAGATTCATGCGCTGGTCCATTGCCCCAGAGCTGCTCGAATTTGGGAGGCAGCAGGGTGCACTGAGTTGGTAGAGGATCTCCTTGAGGGTTCCCGGTGTGATTGGGTTGCTTATTGCATGGAGCATAAAAGTTTAGAGCTACGAGATAAGGTGATGTGTTTGGCTTGGGGTGCTTGGTGTGATAGGAATACGATAACCCATGGAGGGGAAATCAAGGAAGTAGGCATTGTGGTGCGGGATTGCTTAGACTACATCAAGGCGTATAAAGATGTTATCCAAGATGATGGGCATCCTGAAGGTGAAAAACCGATGCAACTTTCAACTCGGTGGATTCCTCCGGAGGATGGGGTGTAAGTGTAATGTTGATGGTGCGGTGATGGGTGATGCTGGGTCAGGTATGGGTGTGGTCCTCAAGTCGGCTAATGGAACGGTGGATAGAGCAGCGTATAGCCATGCTCGAAGTCGTTGGGAACCTATGGTCGTAGAGGCAAAAGCTTTGCTTCTTGGTGTTCAAATGGCTATTCAAAGTGGTGCGATGAAAATGGTCTTTGAAGGTGACAATCTGAATATTGTGAGGATGTTGGGTTCTAAGTGTGCTGATGATTCCTACGTCGGCAATATATTAAGAGATGTACTAGATTTAATTTCTTACTTTGAGTATGTTAGTTTTAATCATGTTATTAGAGAGTCTAATATTGTGGCTCATGTTATGGCTCACCTGAATCCAGTAGACTATACCACGCGTGTGTGGATTGGTGGATATCCTATTGAGCTTGAAGACTTGTTGGTTGCTGATATTTCTGTTATAAAATGATCGAAGCCTGATGGCTTTTCTCTCAAAAAAAAAAAACATAGCTTAGGGTAATATAACCTAATATCAATAACTAATGGGCCTAGATAATCATATACCAACCAATTTTTAATTAAAGTATATGTCAATATAAAATCCAATAAGAAAGCCCATATGATACGGAGCACACACCACTCACACCCTAGTGAAGCAAATTCCAAACCTACTTAATGGAATGCAAGCCACTGAACCCCCACCTAGCTCAGTTGCTTGCTTACTGAGTCTATTTCAGTGACCTGAACTGAGGGTCAAAGGTCACAATTTTGGTCAAGGTCAAGTCAGACCTCATCTTGATATGCCTAGGAACAATTTTGTCCTAGACACCTTATGCTAATTTTGTTTTGATCATGCAGCATTATCAGAAGAACAATTACTGCACCAATGATGCAGTAATCTATCCACTCATTAGCTAAGCTCTGATTAAGCCAAGATAATGAGCTCGACAAGCTTAAGGGCTTAAATGATTGGTTCAACTCAGCTCACAAAAGAAAGGGAAAGCCAACTATTGGCTGCAACAAAAGACAGCACCGAAACCACTAGTGTCTTTGTTTTTCTTTTTTCTTATCGTTTTCTCTTGTAACTCTCTAGTACTTGTTGTGTTTGCAAGTCACTAGACCCCTTGGATATAAAAGGGAGTCCCTTTTTGTAACCGAGAACTCAAGACTGAATACACAAAAACTTTGAACAAAAGCTTTGCTCTTGTTTTCTCACAAAACCTGTATTTCTGAGCTTCTCTGAGTTGGAAGCTCTGTGAAGTAAACAATCAGTGCAGTAGGATTTCAATCCTTCGAGTGGAGTGCTCTAGGGTGGGTGAAGTTCTCCATTCCTTAAGGGTATGTTGTTTCAGGTGAGGATTCACTGAAGGAGTAGACTGATTCTTGACCTCCCTGGTAATTTCAACTCAAGGTTGGATTGTACAAGTTAAGTAGTACATATATAAGTAACAAGTAGCTTTAGCTGGGCTGACTTGAATCAATTGGTATCAGAGCTTAGGCTCATGGACTGAACTTGTTACAACATGTCTAAGGAAGACTTGCTAGCAGCGGCTCTGCAAGATGCAGAAGGGAGAAACCAACAGCGCGAGCAGAGTTCAACTTACATCAAGAAGCAGATGGAGTCTTTGATGAAGGAGTACATGCAACTCATGATGGATAGCCCTGAACCATCTACTACAACAGTCCCTACAACAACTGAGATGAATGAGAGAACACCAAACAGGTATGACAATGAAGTGAAATTAGACATACCTGAGTTTTAAGGTAAACTTGACCCTAATTATTTTATTGATTGGATGTATACTGTGGAAAGAAACTTTGACCTGAAAGAACTAACTGATGATAAGAAGGTTAAGTTAGTTGCATTGAAGTTGAGGAAGTATGTCTCTCACTGGTGGGAAAACCTGAAATCACAGAGGGAGAGGGAAGGAAAGGAGAAGATAAAGACATGGGATAAGATGAAAAAAACACTTAAGAAGAGGTTCTTTCCTGCTACTTATAAGCATGACTGTTATAATCAGCTATATTTGTTAGAGCACGGAAGCAAGAGTGTAGAAGAATACACTAGGAAGTTTGAATTACTAATGATCAAGTGTGATTTTAAAAAGCCTGAAGAGTTCACTATAGTTAGGTATTTGAATCATCTTAACCATGACATAGCCAGCACAGTGGTGATGTAGCACTTATCAGGATGTCTGCAATTTGGCTTACAAGGCAGCATCACAGCTAAATAAAAAGAGTAGGAATAAGATATCATATCATACTATGTATATATCAATGTGCAAACTTAAAGAATATTTACCATAATTATTGAGTGGGCGGTAAAAATCTTATATTATCACATGACAATAACTTGACCCAAAATTTATAGTTTTAAGTGTAAGGAAAGTCCTTCACGTAGAAGAGGTAATAGGAATTTAGTGTTAGAGTAATAGAAATCAAATAAATCATTGAAAAACAACATTAGAATATTGGGAGAGTGTATAAAACTACTAGCATAAAAGACAACTTTCAGTTTTAAGGCGAAAAAAAAGATATAGTCACACTGAGCTATAGTATGCATGATCCCCATTTGAGTTTGCTGAATTTTAACTTGAAGTCTGATGATTTATTAATTTTTGTTTTTGTTAATAATTTTGTCTAGGGTGATGAGCAAACTTTCATGTGTATTTTCATTGTGAAGTTTCCCTTACTTTAGCATTGATCTTTTTCACCTTTGAGAATGAGAATACATCATTGGTTCCATGATGTATTGAAGGAGAAGTGCAGAGCAAATATCAATAACATAGTAAATGGTTCAAAGGTTTCATTAATTTTCATCTCTTAGATTATTTAAGAGTAGCTATGAGAAAAGGCAATTCTTTGGTACATACTACATATAGTTTAAGATTCTATTTCATTGGAAAAGTAGTACTTGTGGCAATGTCATCAAAAACAGGAAAATAAACATAATTTCGCGCAGCCCTTTCCTCCTCATTCTCATTAACCCTCTTCATTTTGTGCTCGGGAGTAATCAGTTTTGGTACTCCCGGGATTACCTTAGGCTCTATGGCCAAGAACTTTTGTAAAATTATTGGCAAGTTATTATTAAAAGCATATATAATTAAATTAGAAAGAGTTACATGACCTTGCGGTCTACATGAGGTACATGTTTTTTTCTATTATTATTAGTACTATTGTTTGTGTAGTTCAAGTAAACATATTGTGTATTAGTATGTGCCTTGCTAGGATATGATTCCATTCCTGTGACTAGAATGTATTATATTTTCTTGATAAATTTGGTGTTAAAGCTTATTTAAGATCCAAGACAAAAATATTGTGAGATAAGTAATTGAGATTAGCAATTTTATTCATTCATTATCTTAAAACTCGCCTTAACATTTTTGTACACATATGTCATATATGTGATAACAAGCATGCAAAATAGTTCACCATTTCTTTTTATATTGATTGATGAGGAAGAACTAAGGATTGAAGTGCAATGATCAATAAATATTGACATGAACCAAGATTTGAGTGCTATAAAAGTCATTAACCAAAATTGCAATAGATTGAGAGTTTTGAAAATGGTTTAACTATATGTAAGTCTTGTTCTTAGGACTACATATGGACTTTCATGTGATCATGCTTACGTAATTGATGTAATGTAGTTATTGCCTTATTGTGATTTTTTTATCACTCATAAAAACTACTACCTCCCTTCTAGGGAATTTCTTGTATTTGCATGTTGACACTATTTCCCATAAAATAGTTTTTTATAAATTAGACATTGAGTCATTAAGTGTGACGTTGTAGTATGACCTCGATAAATATGAAAAAGAAAACATCTTTAGTGGATAAGAGGTAGTAGTCTCTAAAACTTGTCATTTAATTTATTTCCTTAATAAATATAATATCCATTTTATATATAAATAATAAGAGAGATAAGAAATTTAAGTATTTTTATTCAAATATTATGTTATAAACCATTTAGAAGAGTAAAGGGTACCTACCTCTCTACATTTCTTAATTGTTGAGAGTAACTTAGCAATCATTGCACATTTGAAATTAATATAAAATTGTATTATATGAGGTCCGTGCATCGCACAGGAACTACCACTAGTTCTCAGAAAGTGTTACTTGTACCATTATTATCATTAAATGTCCATTTGTTCATATCTTATTCATAATTTTAAAAAGTAATTACTATAACTTATCGCAGACACCGTAATTCGTCTGTGTCAAACCCGATGATGAAAAGTCTTTCATAAACACGTATGTCGGATCATGATAAAAACTTCGCTCGCTCGAGTCGCCGTTCGAGTTTCGCTCGACTCGAATGAAACTGGCTCGAGTCGAGCGAAGCCAAAAACTGCACTGCGCGTCGTTTTTCAAACGACCATATCTCGCTTGTCTTTTATCGGAAATTAGGTTATAATATACCGTTGGAAAGCTAACATCCCAAAATTTAATCTCCAATTAGAATTATATCGAAAGCTCTTACGGTTTAGGAGATATAACTGATTGAACTTGACCTAATGATTTTCGCCTTGCTTTTTGCCTCCGAGCTTCAACGATCAACCAATCCAAGAACCATCATCCACATCTCGTCCAAGACAAAGCTCTTATATATCGCTAATGAAAATATAAAACTTATATTCATTGAATTATATATAAGTGATGAAAGAACGAATGGATACAACTTACAATACAAACCATGTCATTTTACGACATAAACACCACAAAAACCGCTACTTAGGAACAACAATACACCGCATATCATAGGGTTATGTGCATAGGCACTAAACACAAACAACAAAGACCAAAACCCTTACTTGTTATAATCACATGAAACAACAACCTAAACTCATGCCATAAACATTAAAACTACTTAAAACATGGTAATATATAGCTATAAAATCATTAGGCATAAAAAAGGTTTACATGAAATCATAAAGTTGGATTCTTTAAACATCAAACATGTTAAAGCTTGTATATTTTACATCTACGATAAATAATAAGGCTTAAATCAACATTAGGAATATTTTTAAACAACTAACCAAGATTTTGGAAGGTGTAACAATGGAGTAGAGGCAAAGGAAGACGAAGTAGAAGAAACCCTAGGTTTCTCTTGATGTCACGCATGAGAGGAAGAGAGGAATGGGATTTTTTTTGTTAAATTATGTGTGAGTTTCAAAGGGGAGAGGAAAGGTTCGGGTTTTGCCTCATCTTGTCCTCTTCCTTAGCCCAAAGGTTATAGGTTTGTGAAATATAAGCCCGAAGCGGTTTTAAAATAGAACGAAACTCAAATACTATTAGTATAATTGAAACCATGATAAACTTTTAAGACTTTAGAAGCTTTGAAATAATCATCATAAAGTCATTTGGTATTAAATACAACAAGTAACTTAAAAGAGAGGAAATAATAAAATAAGGAAATAACCTTTAAACACAAAACGCCCAATAAAATAGTGACAACTAATAGTACCAAAATATTGGGGTGTCTACAACTAAAGACAGATTATTGGCTTGGAATACTGCAATTAATCCTCTATGTGTTATATGTAAGAATGCTGATGAGGATGTGAACCACCTTATGTTTCAGTCTGAATTCAGTAGACAAACTTGGACTATACTTCTGAAATGGTGGGTTGTGGTAGGACAAAGTCGTGTGTG
>CAAKMY010046879.1:0-16876 GCA_901111285.1 Corrigiola litoralis | reverse complement strand
GCACTGAGCTTTTGATCCGCAAGCTTCCCTTCCAGCGTCTTGTTCGTGAATTCGCCCAAGACATTAAGGTTTATTATCATCTACTCCGTATATACCATTGTTATGTTTTCATCTTTAGTTATGATTTCATGGCATAAAGGTCTGATTAGGGTTGTTTGGGTGTTTTAATGAATGGCAGACTGATCTGAGGTTCCAGAGTCACGCTGTCTTGGCACTGCAGGAGGCAGCAGAGGCATATCTCGTAGGACTCTTTGAGGACACAAACTTGTGCGCCATTCATGCTAAGAGGGTCACCATCATGCCTAAGGATGTCCAGTTGGCTCGTCGTATTCGCGGCGAGCGTGCTTAAGAAGATTGACGAAGGATGATCAAGTTTAGTATTAACTATTAAGTAATTAGGTTGCTCATAATTAAGTTTCAGGATTGAAACGGAATAAAGGATATTACATATTGGGGAATTATTGTTATGATAGTGTGTTTTTAGAAGGATATATCTATATAAGTACTATTAAAAGGCGTTGAATACACGAGAACATGCCACGTCGCCTTCCATGTCAGCTCCAACTCACCACCACATCATCAGACACCTAATCAATCACATTATAATTGATGTGTGTCATCAAGTCATTAAACATTAATATATGACTTTTAAAGTTCTCCACACAAGGATATTCATAAACGAAAAATTAAATTTCGATCTTATTTCACCTTCAATACATGAATGTAACTCCAAATACACCTTTCAAAAATAATTTTCAAAATCAAAAAACGTTAGCTAACTATTGTAAGAGTCATTTCGCAACATGTTGCCTACAATTGGGTCATATGACATACTCTATTTATATCATTTTCCTCTACCTTTATATAGAAAAATAAGTGATAGCTCATTGTTACTATCGACAATACCATTCTTATTCTCATTCACTTCATGCTTACCTACCGCAAACAAACAAAAAACCACCATGCATTACTCAACGAGCAACAAATAAGAGGAGATCAAAATTAATTTACGTGCCACGCTCATGCCTCATAGTGACCTTATAAAAAAAAAAGCTATACCCAAATAAAAAAAAACCAAAATCCAACGAGAACATATCAATTTGGTGGTTTATATCTATATCTACGACGACCATTCAACCTCTAGCTAAAAAATTGTGATAAAAAATATTACAAAACATGGCAACATCGGGGTCAAAACCTAACTATTGGTATTGTATCTACTATTGTCGCCATCAAATAGCTTTGTACGACCACAAAAAAGAAGCTCGGCAAAACAAAATAAAAATAATCGAGTGGGTAAATATGTACCACTATTATTGGAAAATAATAAGACTAAACAAAAGGAGAATATTCACCTTAGAGATAGTTTCATTATGTCTCATTTTTAAGAAATTTGTGAGCTGATATAAAATTATATAATCTTTATCTTTTTGAGTCGACAATAGTTATGTTAAAAAAATTATTTGATTTAATATAATCTAAAACAATTTCGTGCATCGCACGAGCCAAAAACTTGTTATTGTTATATAATGTGATTCGTTTTGAACTATATTCAGATGTTTAGTTATGTTTCAATCATCTTTATTTCTGGTGTTTGTTTATGCAAAGCTAAGTTTAGCTACTTTAGAAATTCTGCCTTTCTTGCTAGCAGATCAACACCACTTTTGCTTGGGTGCATGATCTGAGGAAACAGGAGAAAAACCATCAAAACCCACCACCCTGAACTCTATTGCATTGAAGATGGGTGGTTGACAAATGACAATGTTGTAAGGTCACAAGAGTTGAGAAATATGTTAATTCTGAACATTAGTACATATTTAACAAAGATCCTGTTTTGTTGGGCCGAAAAGAGTTTATCTCTGTCCGTATGGTTATGTATGGGCTGCTAGTTGCTACATACTCATCCATAATATTGGTACAAACTTTACATTACTCATCCAAATTTGGACCGAAAAGGCATGAAACTGAACTGATTTTTTTTTTAAAGTTTGATTTATAGTCTTTTTTAATCAAAAAAACACAAGTAATATACTCATATGTAAAAGTATTGAAGTTTTTTTTCACAATACATTATTTGACATTAATTTATGACATGAAAGGCACACTTCGACGAAAACATATAAGTACGTATTTTTCCAAACAAAATTGTTACGGTAAAGAGTGTAAGACACACAAAACTCCAAATAGATTCGAATAAGAAAAAAATGACTTATATTGGACTTGTCTAATTAGGTCGATTTCAAAAGTAAAAGTTATTTGAATATTAAAATATTGAACTTAGCTAAATTAAACTAAACATAATTGAATACCAAAAAAAAAGGGCTTGTACCCACACCCAATGTGTTTTTTTTTTTTTAATATGACTCCTCCATCACTCACTATCTATAATGCAAAATTAGAAATCAACTAAGCAAAATAACCATTTTGTAAAAACAATCTCATCTGTTCAACCGTTAATTCGAAAACATTAATAATAACTTATAAGGCCTCGTTCTCGTCACTTGAATTCCAAACCTCTATAATTACTCCGAGTTAAATCTTTTTCAAACTAAACAGAGCATAGCCTAAATGTTAGAGTGATCATCGGGTTTGGATGATCAGGCTTTGGGCCAAAAAGTCAGACCTGAAGCCTGTCTAGACGGGTTTCGAGACATGCTCGGGTCAAAAATGGCCTATATACAAGTCTTATACTTAGCATAACTCCAACCTCAGTGTACACTTGAAGTGATTTTTTTCTAAATCTACATAACTGTGGTAACTGAACTGAAAAATAAAATTTTAATTATAAATATTTTAAAAAATACAATGTTTCTAGCGACTTTAATGTTTTTTACTTACAAAAAAACTTAAATATAACTTAAAAAAATAACTGCTTAAGCCGAGCTATCATGCTTGCCCCTAAACCCAACCATGCTCAAAACCAGTCCGGGTAGGATCGGGCCATCAAAGTCGGCAAGTTTGAGTCGGTCTACTTAATTAGTGAACCCGAATTCTTAGAAAAAACCCGTCTTCTTTTATAATAAAACGAACTCCTTATCACTAAATTGACTTAAACTCTTAAATGTCCAAGTCAAGTTATAGATTTACTTGTTTTTATTTGGCCTATATAACTCCGTTTATTTTTATATTAAAATAGACCCTATTTTCTCAGATTTCTACGTCAGCTCAAACATTACTAACTCGAGGCTGATTCTAAGACTGAGACAAAAGAAATACAAAACTTATCACTCCTCCACTTTTTCAGCCTCTTTTTGTACGATCCGTCCCACACCAACCCCAACCAATCACAATCACTCAATCACTCACACGGATCGCTGACGTGTCTCAATCCCAACCATCAAATCCATGACCATTTCTCCTCCTTTTGGTTACAAACCAACTTCCCAAAACCCCCACATTTCTCACCCCCTATATAAACCCACTAATCATTTCCCCTAAAATATCACATCAAATCATTTTATTCCATAAACCCTAATTTCCCTATCTCCAGGTAATCTTCTCTCTTTATTAAATCCTTCTAGTTTCATTTTAATCATGTTTTTTGAAAGCATATCAATCTGTCTAATGTATTAATTGAATAAGTATTTGATTTGTTACATTTTTGCAGTAATTTCGTGATTAATTAGTTGAGAAATGGCACGTACTAAGCAAACTGCTCGCAAATCTACCGGTGGTAAGGCTCCCAGGAAACAACTCGCTACTAAGGTAGTTTACTCATTTCCTAGGGTTTTGTATTTTATCAATTAGTCAGTTCAATTCAAAATTAGGGTTTTATACTCAATTTTATTGAATTGCGCAATTTTTCGATTAAATTTATTCATTTGTGTTTTTCACGAAGGCTGCTCGTAAATCTGCCCCGACAACCGGCGGAGTCAAGAAGCCTCACCGTTACCGCCCTGGAACCGTCGCTCTTCGGTAATTCCTCCCTTCATTTGATTAAATTCTCTTTAATTTGCCTCGATTTGTTGATAGAAGAATTAATCGTAATTTAATCGTGATTTAATTTGATTTAATCTAATTAAAAATGTGATTTTTGTGTTGTGATTCCAGTGAAATCCGCAAGTACCAGAAGAGTACTGAGCTTCTGATCCGCAAGCTCCCCTTCCAGCGTCTCGTTCGCGAAATCGCTCAAGACTTCAAGGTCTAGATTACGCCACATTGTTACATTTTTCGTTTATAATTGTATCGATTGTTGTAAATTATGCGGAAGTAGAGTCTGATTTTTGTGTGTGATGTATGACAGACTGATCTGAGGTTCCAGAGCCACGCAGTCCTGGCGCTGCAGGAGGCCGCAGAGGCGTACCTTGTTGGACTGTTTGAGGACACCAACTTGTGTGCCATTCATGCTAAGAGGGTCACCATCATGCCTAAGGATATCCAGCTGGCTCGTCGCATCCGTGGCGAGCGCGCTTAAGAAGATTCATGCTTATGAACATTGATGAAGAATGGTCAAGTTTAGGTTTTAATAATTAGTGGAATTGTTGGATAATGTTAGTTGGGGGGTGTACATAGTATACTACCTTGATGTATGGTGTTGCTGTTAGTATTTTTCGGATACATTTGGTGGAACTTGCTTGTTCTATGGTTTATTGTGAGAGGATGGCTTGAATTAATCAAAGTTTAGTTCGGATTCAATTCGCTTTTGTTTGAGCTTGATTTATGGTATTTGTTTCTATAATGTTGTTGGATCGTGTTAAATTCGTTTTTAAGTTCATTGGTTGGAATTTGTCGTAATCTGTTGGAAATGTGGATGTTCTTGGATGAATTTGTTTGATTTTTGGTAGCGTAAGTTTACTGGTGGCCGTGCAGTGACGGAATGTTCAGAGTTAATCCAGCGTATTGGTTAGGGAAATAAGGCACCTACGAAACTGATCCCTCACCAATGGTGAAGGGGCGTCTCAGCAGTGGATATTGGCCCTATTGGGGTCCTCGGAGACTGAGTCACTTTCCTTGGTGAGCATGTACGGGAGTTTAGCTGTGGTGGAACGACTTAATTCTCGTCATGTATCCCGTGTTAGCACTTGCCCAATTTGTGAACATGATGAGGAGTCTATTTTGCAGGCTATGTTTCATGTTTGATTGCAGTTGGATTGGCGATTCTCGGATTCATACTATTTTCCCAAGCCATTTATTTGTCGCCCCTGGTAGTTCTTTTAGAGACGGATTTCTCTGGATGGCACGCAAGGTGGATAGGTTTCGAATTTTTGCGACCTGGTGCTGGGCTTTATAGACTAGAAGAAATGATGCAGTGCTCAACTCAAAACCGGCAAATCCTACGAACATTACTAGTGCTTTCATGAGATTGGTTGATGATTTTAGGAAATACAGTGCAAAGGTCGCGACAGTCTTGCCATGAGCCGATTGGCCTCTGAATCGTGTTGGGTTGCACCTCCTGTAGGATGATTTAAGGTTATTCGGATGCTGCTGTTCTGGGATCTGCTGGAACAGGTTGGGTGTGGTGATTCGAGATGGTCAGGGCGTCGTGGTGGACGCTATGATGCAGAGAAAGAAAAGGGCGTGGAAGCCTTGTGTGGCAGAAGTAGCTGCTGCAGCTCTGTGATTGACTTTGCGCACAATTTGGGACTGCGTAATGTGGTGTTGGAGATAAATGCTTTTAATGTGGTCAACTGGCCAATGCTATCGCAGCGAAGAACTAAGGGAAAGCACCAGTGAACCTATTCTTGGACGATGCTATTTCTAGCAGTAATGTATTTGAGGATTTCACTGTTTCTCCTGTTAAGCAGGTGGGTAATCACTACAAAAAACACGCCCTTTTGCGACCAACAAAATTGGTCGCAAAACCTACAAAATCGATCGCAAAACAGGATTAGCGACCAATGAGCGACCGAAATTGGTTGGTCGCAAAAGGGCTGGTCGGAAAATCGTATTGGTTGCTGAGTGGTCGCAAATTAGCGACCAACCACTATTGGTCGCAAAATCGGTTGCAAATCTGAGACCAAATTGGCGACCAAAGTTGGTTGCTAATTTGCTACCAAACGCGATATTGGTCGCTAAAGTTGGTCGCTAAACGGCCTTTTTCTTGTAGTGAATGTTTGTGCTCATTTCTAGAATGATGCGTTGTAATGGGTATGAAGTATGAACAAGTGTACTTTGGGAACTTCCCCCAAAGCCTTTTAACTTTGGTGGATCTTGACTCCTCTTAATATAATCTCCCCTGCCCCGCTTATTTTCTTAAATAAGTATATTGGGTGGCTGATATTGATTGATATGAGTTTGATGCTTCAGTTGGGTTACTGGTTGATATATTGGCAGTGTAGAATTGGGTCCGAGGAGAACGCACAAAATCACACATAAGTTGGAACAACCTGTGTCTCGCAGGTTAAAGGGTGAGAATGGCTGCACTGCATGTGTCGATTCTTGATAGATTGTTAGTTTTATGATCGCGTTCTGCAAAACCTAAGCTCATGTAGTCATAAGCTAAAGTTGATGATCAAGTACTTCTTGTTAGCTGAATCTGGGATCATTGACCTATCTATCCATTATGTTTGCTGTAATACCGGCTAATGAGTTGTTTGTTTCACAACATTGTTTCTAAAGGAAAATCATATGGAACGACTAGTTGCTTACCAAATTCATATCCATCCTTTCACAATAATCTTCTCAAATTCAGCTTATTTTTAGAAGTTATGTGAGAGGGTGACTAATAATTTCTTAACCACATGGTGAGTATGTATCACTTTCCGGTGTATCACTCCCCGAAACTGCCCCGAAACTGAGCAGTTTAAGCTCATGGAGAACTGTTTTTGGGCTGGAAGCCCGTTTTGCCTAATTCGCTCTTCATGTAGAGTTGTAGTTAGTGTATTGGGCCCAGTAAATCATAACCTTTGCTGTTCGATACAGTGTAGTCAACTAGTAGTCACTGAGTAGCCAGAGTGGGCTGTGGTTCAGAATTTCTTGCAGCGTAGTCCACAAATTCGGTCCAGCTTTGTTCTTCAGTGAAAGTTTATTGGGGACAGTTGTAGCATTTCAAGTTTTTGCCAACTATCAAATTAGAGTGTTTTTACATCAACCTCATCCTGGTTATTCCTGAATTGGTTTGCCTGAATCAACAGTTGAAGTTGCTAAATATAGGGTCTTTCTTTTTGTTGCCAAGTGCGATGCAAGAGCTTAATATATGTTTGTATCGATGTTAATCTTATTCTTATGGGTGAGAATGAGCTACTAGCCTACTAGTATTAATGTCTCCTTTCTTGTCAATGCAGAGGAGATTATATTGACCGTGTAGCACGATGTGCTTACAAAAGGCTTCTCCTCCCCCTCTTTTGGTCATTTGAATTTATATTATTGACATGATTATAAGCATTGGACATAAGGCCTATAAATTTTACGTACTCTTATTTCTTCCATATCGCAAATTTGCTATTAGCTAGTGTGCTAGCTAGACGATTGAAGAGCAAATGTACATTGTACAGATATTGCTTACATAGTCATGTAGCTAAAAGTAAGAAGAAGAAAAATTGTCCAACATTCATTATTGAAGCCTATACTTTAATGTTACGTATGGAGTTTGTAACTACCCAAATGAATGGAGGATGAGCTCTCTCGTAGCCTCGTAGGAGTTACTCCACCATAACCTCCAGAAATTGTGTACTTCTATCCTTTATTTCATGTGTGTTCTTTTTGCTCTGGAAATCCTAGAAAGAGTGCCTAACTTGGTGACCTTAGAGTTAATGGACAGTTATAGTTCTATTTGTCCTAACATTGCTACAATTAACCCAAACAAATTTACATAGCACACTAGTTCTTAGCATCAATCGAACATCAAAGGCTCCACGAGAGCTACTAATCTACTATGTACACAGTGTAAATGATTGCTTGCAAGCTTCCCTATACTCAAGGGTCCACCAATACGGTCCATACGAAGAGTCTCCTTACTAGTCGCCTTAGCTATCCTTCGCCATCATACTTTTTTTCATTTTTTCTTTTTCTATTTTGGATGACGTTGGAACCCGAAACCGCTATGGGTGGGCATTGTTAATTAAAATCCCTAATAAACCCCCGACTCATGAGCCTAGTTGGCAAAGGACCATCATGCTATTTGCTTTTACTGTCCTCGCAAGATTTTGATAAAGAGAAGAGGCTTTATTAGTATGTGACAAAAGCTGAATATATAGTTAGTATCAAAACAGAGTCAAAGGGAGTGAGGTTAATTGGCATTTTTTGATAAGTCATTAATTGTGCTCATATGTGTATAAGTGTATGTATGCTTTACCAATCAACACTTCTTAAGATTGAACTTATGTACTGATTATCGCAACTTAGCTTTGTATAACTTGACCAGCTGTTCGGCTTTCTTTGAAATTACATAACCATTAATGGATCAACCATCAACTTAATTAGACTTTTGATTGAGTTGGTTCTCTTGTATGTATGACCTTATACTGCTGCTAGCACTTGTATTTCAACATATATACCTCAATATGTAGGGAGGGGTTTTAATTACCCGATCAATCGATGTGATCCGTTGTACTCTGAAAAATGGTCAATGCAGGTTAATGAAGAGCAGGCAACACAAGCGATGCTGAAAACATTCAGCTGCAATTGTCTCATTTTTGTAGTGTACTGGTGTCTGGTGGTGCTTGATACTCAATTAGACTGCAACCACCAGACATTAGACAATTTGATCTATCTAGCTAATTTAGAGACACCCGTGAACGTAGTGTCTTTTGCTCGTTTAAGTAATAAGGAAAAGCATTATATTTGGCTTCACTGTAACTTGCATCAGCCGCAACCAATAAATCTTGAAATGGGCATGCATACGTACGTTTCATCATGTGTCTTTCTGAACTCATAGAGGCAATATGCAACGAAAGGAATATGATATATTGGATCAGATTTAGACATCTGCTAGGCAACCTTAGTTCATTAGCTGTTCACATAGTCACATGATGCATGAAAAAAAAGGCATATATTGGGATTGTTACTTCTTTTTTGTTCGGATATGATAACGAGCATTTGTCATCCAAGTCAAGTTGATTATTGTCTCATATACTGATATACCTACGTCGGAAACGATCGATTCTCTATAGCCGCCAAAGCTGCAGGCACACTCTTTTATCACCTGGCTGGCAATGTAAGCGATTACATATATAGATCGACATTATTGTCGTTTAATATGTAGGAGAAAACAATGGAAGATGGTTAATTATAGTTTGCGTTATTTTCTTCCACGTCCTTGGCGTTTTGATAGATTCAACGTAATCTCTCTGCTTGTATGTTAGGCTTTTAAGTTGCATGTAGGTCTAATAAATTAGTTAGTCTTTTAGCCTTGCACTTCTCTGCAGTGATTTAGTTATGCAAGAATGATTCTCCCTCATGACGAATAAAGGAAAAGCACACTTTGTGTATGATAAGAAGTTTAAACATTTCAAGTAATTACTACTAATTAGTTGCTTTGGAGAAACATATTGGTATAGACGAAGAACAAAATGACATCTACAATTAGGCCTAGTCTAATATTTTGTATCTCATGTTATAGAGTGTTGAAATGGTATAGTATTATTATACGACAATGGTACAAATTATGGTGACTGGCTAACTGAACAATTCTGTAACAATTAATTGACTAATTCTCCCATGAAGATTTAGTCCTCAGTTCTAAAAAACATATATAACAGAATTATTTCTTGCTTCAATGAGTCATAGGTCGTTAATTTCAATTAAGATATCTGTTATACCGCAAGTAAGAATAACTAGGATGAAAAGCTTTCACATGCAACTACATCTTTTAGTAGAGTTCAGTCAAATAAACATGAAAAATGCGCTTGTCTTCGAAATATAAAATCCATAATTGTTACTGATTTCACATATCTCTACCTTTGGAATTAACGAGAAAATAATAGATTTGGAAATGATTTAGGCAGTCCAAATCAATGGCCTGAACCAAATGGGAACAGACAAAAAAATCATATGCATTCTTCTGAGCCATGGCGTTGTAAAGCTATGTATCCATACAGACCAAAAACATGTGAACTTTGTTTGTGAGATGAATCACGGGATTGTACTCTTAAATGCATATTCATGTTAACCAAGCAACACTATAACAAAGAATTGAGAATAAATGTCAATTATCGTGGTTAGAGTCTTTTACTTTGATTGTGAAGTCAGGAAATTGGTTTTCATATACTCCGTCTGTGATTGTGAACGACTAATACTCGATTAGTGGTTCAAGTACACCAGTATATAATTAGTCGGACCGGCCAGACAGTAGAGATGTGTGCACAATCTTTACACTACTTCCATACTATTGTGTTTGAATGAAGAAGATTAAAGAAAACGGAGGTCCACCCAGTATGTGCATGCTACGTCTTTGCATTATTTTTTACAAAACAAATCAAAATTAACATACATACAGCTATTTTTAATCACAAATTGGAGTTTTGATCGCACGACATTTGTGCTATGCCATATCTATGTCACTATGTGCCCTTCTGTTTACAGAGGGAACACGTATTTGACTCCCTATATATTGACTTATTTTGGTCTTTTGGGCCGTCAACCCAAAAAATATATCAAATAAATCGGTCAAAATAGGAGTAGGAAAGCTATATTTACCAAGCTCCCAAAAAATAAAACAAGAAAAAGACCATTAGACTAAGTATTGCATTTAAACAATCACGAAAGTTGAACCCAAATGCCATTACTAGGAATATTTTGATGCACCACGAAGAGCATATAAAACCCGGCTGGGGCAAGGTTAGCGGATCCTGGTGTACTAACCTTGACCCTGAATTGGCCTGGGCCGACGGGCGTTACGGGCTCTGTTTTGGTTAGTACAAGAAACCTCTGGCTCATAGAGAAGGAATGTGTACCAAAGGATGGTCTGATCATTGTAACCTTAATCAAAGCCGGGTTAATTAACCCAGTAATTGAGAACTCAACCTTAAAAACTTGACCATAGGTGATCTTAGTACTTGAAGCCGGGACCGCAATAGTCGGGCGGAGCCCCGAATTTGCTTGATCCAAGTACGGGGGTGAATATGCCTCCAAGCTAAGGTCAGTGGGAAATAACACATCGGTGAAGTTGTAGAACCTGTGGGGGTTACTCCCACCTACTAACACCCTTCCATCTCTTAGCAAAATTGCACTAGAGTGGTACATCCTTGGTATACTAGCGGGCCTCATGACCACAAATCTTAGGCCAGGGGCACTGTCCGGGTGGTAAATTAGTGGGCTGAGAACGGGGTCTCGGCCCAGCTCCCACCCAGCAGTGCCCGAACTAGCTCCATTGATTATAATAACATCTCCGTTAGGAAGGACTATCATGTCACTCATGGTCCGCGCCATGGGCATACTCTCCATGACCCAAGTGGGGTTAGGGTCAGTAATTTTCATCCGTGCGCATGTGTGCAGAGCTGGTACAAATTGTCCTTGGTTCAGTGCCATTAAGAAAGAACCAGTGGGTGCACCCCCACATATTAACACCTCTGCCTCAACTCTCGACCCCAACTCCAAATTCTTCAATGGTAGAAGAACCGCGGACCCTGTGCTCGGGTAGCACCGCGGATGACCACCCGGGATAGTCGGGTAGGTACGAACAACTTTGTTTTTGTTGTAGTCGAATAAAATGGCACGATTATTAGCAAAAACGAAGAGATTTCCATCCACATTGAGGAACACAAAAGGGTACAAATTGTTCTCGGATTGAGGATCATTTGTTTGAGACAAGAAGGGGAACTTGAATAGACCAGATGAAGAGGGTGTTGTCTTAGGAAAGAATTCATAGTTGAATGCTCTTCGACCACCAATGATGATCACACGGCCATCAGGCAATATTTGGTTCGTTGCATACCACCTACGTTGAATGAGTTCATTCGGCAACTCTTGCCAATCACACGTAGGACAAGCCTGGATCATTCTGATAACACGCTCTCCATCATTGTATCCACCACTTTGTACGAGGCGTCCATCGGGTAAAGTAGCGCCTGAGGAGCACCACGTGTCGGTCAAGACGTCGAGGGGCCGGATGGTATTGGTCAAGGAGTTGTACTCAACCGAGTGAGCAGTGCAGTCTGTCGTAAGGGCTTGCTCATTGGGGTCTCGGCGACAGTGGCCAGCCGGTAGGGAGATGTTTGAGGGGCCGAAATCTGTCCTATCGAAGATGATAACACGGTCATTGCTCATGAGCTGCATATGCATTGCGGATATGCCTATGCTTCTTTGTAGGAGGTGCCATGAGCCACCCCTAGCTAATGTTTCGTGGGGGAGGACTACTAATAGAATGAACAAGAGATGATAAAAGTCTGAACAAGACATAAGTCAAGTGTTTCTTGGTCTTTTTGTGTTTGTGAGAGGATTTAGAGCGGATCCTAAGGTTGATTACGAGGCCTATAAATACTGAGTGGTAGGCACAGTTGGGCAGTTGAAATGTAGCATTACAAATGTGGAGAATATAGGTAGAATAATAATATTGTGAGAGTCTTATTCCTCACGAATTGTATTTGTAATGCTATCATGTAAAACTAGGGACCATTTTATTCTACTGATTTTTCTATGCAGAATATAGTCCGTAGATAAATTTGCAGAGTTGCTGAACTGTTTCTCTTGTGTTCTTTATCTATGTAGTTGTAGTCGACTGTCGTTTGGGTACTCTTGTTGCATTTGCGCAGTTTTATTTCGATTTCATCTATATCCCCGCAAAATGTTTGCAGGTCGCCAACATTAGCCACTAAAATTTAGTGCCCACCTCATCTGATTTATCTTGTTTTTGGTTGATGTGGCAACATGAGCTATGACCTGATTATCATCTCATGAAAATTAACTTGTTAGATTTGCTGAGGCTCTGTTCATGGTCACTGACGGTGGTAGTAATAGAAGTTTCGGTAAACTATAGCGCTGATGAGCATAAATGGGCATGGGAAGGAGTCCTCAAAGTCATTAGTAATGGAGAGGAGTGCATTATCAAGGTAATAGTTTCTTTTCTTTGCCTTTGTCCAATCAGGATGTAGCTCCATGATTATTTGTTTTTGATGAAATTTCAGGATTATATAAACTGTAAAAATGATGAAATAGTGTGCAAAACACTCCCATGATACAAAGACAAAACAAAGCACATATGGAATTGAACAAAGTTCCTAACATTTAAGACACCTCATGAGATAAGATAACACCAACAGCCATCATGAACCAATAGAATATACCCAAAGAAGCTCCAAACCAAAGATAAACTATAACTTCACCCAATAACAAGTCTTAATCTTTCAAAATTGACACGCGTTGATTTTGTTTTTTTTTTTTTTTTTTGACAACGGTCAAAACAAACTAAACAAACAAGAATTCATACATAACTACCACTACCACTACCACTAGAAGACTCATTACATAAGACTAACTTTTTGTTAACAGCCCTCCAAGAGTCATCCACATAGCTTGATCTAGCTTTCCCTTAGCCGCGCCATCCGTATTATGTGCAACCCACCCAAATGGTGGTGCAGCCCAACGAATAAACACCTCCTGACGCAAAGGGGAGCAGCCATCAATGACTTTGCAAACAAACGCTTCCTTGCTCTCCAAAAACTTTCTTCTCAAGAACATAGAAGTGTCATTAGGTTCATCTCAGCTTTTCAGGCCAAGTTTGGAGCTTGTTCATCCATGCGAGCTGAGCTTATGGCGTTGGCCAAAGGGCTAGCGCATGTGTTCGAGCTGGGGTATAAGAAAGTGATGGTTTGCGTGGATAATAAGGTCTGTGTCTCACTCATGAATGATGATTCCGCAAGCTTTGGAGCCAACAAGCAAGTGATCGATACATGCCGCAAACTTATAGAAGAAAATGATTGGCAAGTCGAGGTACATCATGTGTATCGAGAAGCAAACGCGGCGGCGGATTGTTAGCAAATCAAGGAGTGAATCAAGATCGAAGTTTTACTTTAGTCACTACCCCTCCCCTTGAGCTCGCTAAACTCCTCAATGAGGATATTAGTGGAGTCTCTCGTCCTCGTTTAGTTTGTACTTAGTTTTCGGGGCTTTGCCCCTCTTTTGCACCAAAAAAAAAAAAACATAGCTTGATCTAGCAACTCGTTGACATGCGCTGATATTGTACCGCAAAACAACAATCACTTCATCTCGAAATAATTGGAAATCTCCAAGACACCAATTACCCATGTTGAAACTTATATCATCAGCGACGACCGAAACAGGCCCCCTTCAATCAATCAAACTTGAGCCCCTCCTTAAGGAATGGTCAACAAGAACCTCTAAGTAGGGCTTCCTCCTGGGCAAAGTCACCATGGCTTAAAAATGTAGAACAATTGGACCTCTCTGAGAAGTAACGTAGGACACCACATGGAGGACAACCATAGACAGAGCACTCACGCTCAAGAACAACATCAAACAAAACTCACATACCCCTTATCAATCTTTCTGTCCTTGCTCTCTAGACCACTCTGATGGACCTCAACGTTATGGAAACTATTTAAGGTAAGCTCATTTGATACAAATCTTCCAATACAGTCCATGCACTAGCGTTCGGGATCTTTTTCATAGGGATCCACCGAAATCTAAGTGGACAATCAACACTTGCAAGTTGCTTGGTGAGGGGGAATTTAATCAACGTTAGTCCTATCGGAATATGGGGAGTAGTATGAAGTAAAGCAATTGCAATTTCTGATATTAATTTGCAACCTACAAGACTCTTTTTGTTGTCTGTTTGATAGTTAATGTACCTTGTTGATGTTGCGTGCATTTTTTTATTTTTTATTTTATAAACGTGGGAATCCACAACCGCTATTTTTGGTGCGCACTAGGTAAACCCACGGGTGTACGTAATTGCCTGCAAACCACGCACACCAGTTATCCACATTGTTACCAATGTGACAGGCCTGACTCAAGTGGCATATGTCCCAAACCCATAATCCTTCCATAGCTGCCACTAGGATGGTTTGAACCTGAGATCAAGAGGAATATCACCTCCCAACTTTACCAGTTGAGCCTTCGTAATAAGCTAGCTATTAGATATCTTCTTCCCTTCATTGTCAAGCTCTATACATTATCCGATATTTTCAAGTACATGAGTTTCTCATTTAGTAGCCTTTACTATTACATCGTGGCTTTCTATCTGTTTCTTATTGTGGTCCTTGACTTCGAGTATCCAAGTTTGTGGCTTCTACAGCTAATAATGAGGAGTCTTAAAAGCTTAGCTTCAGTCCGGTATATTTCTTCATAGATCCCTCCTTATATATAATACGACAATATGCAACTACACTCTAAATGAAGCTTTTACAGTAGGTTTCTCTCTCAGAAAGTCTAATATGAAATCGTCTAATATTTGAATTAAAAATATTTAATCTTAAAATGGTTACTTTTTAACTTAAATCAGTCATTTTTTCTATATATTAATGATATAAAGTAATGACTTTGGTTTAATTGGTAACAAGATCTAGTTTTAAACTAAAAATCACACTATTTCTTCTAATAATTTGTATAATTCCAGATAAGCATGATATCAGGAATAGCAAACAAAATGTGACTAAAAAAAGAGGGGGTATGTTATAATGTTAGTCATGGTAGATTAAAAACGGTGAACATGTTTTTTTTTAATCCTAAAAGAGAGCTCACCTCAACTAAATAATAGAGCTAGTCCTCACAATCCGAGGCCAAGTAACACCTAAAACATCCTCTCTAAGGACACGACAAAGATCGGGGGGGGGGGGGCATTGATAGTCACTATCCTCTCTGTGCAATCAACTCCTTTATTTGCTAACCAATCTGCGGCTCGATTACCTTCACGATAGACATGCTCAACCTTAACACTCCATTGCTTACTATAGATGAGGTTTCGGCAACGAAGTATCAAGTATTGCAGAGGACCACTAGGTGTGTAGTCTCCCTTCATGAAATCCACGCAGGTCTTATCATCTAGACCAACTTCTAGTTTGTGATAACCTTCATCCCAAGCTATCTCGAGACCTCTCGCCAAAGCTATCAATTCCGCGCGCATAGAGGTACAAATACCAGTGTTACCAAAGAAAGCCAGCATACGTATGTTTCTACTTTCTAATGAGTCTTTCACTCCGCAATTACCTTAATTTCGTAAAAAAACGCGTACTACTTAGTGTCAACGTACATATGAGTCGGTATGACATTGACGATGACCAGGGGCGGATCTAGTTCATACATTATCTATACAAGTGCATAGGTGTTATAAGTTATGTAAACTTAATTGACATTAATAGACATGTAGCATGCTGTAGCTCAGTTGGTATTGGAGCTGGAAAATTGTAGATAAGTGCTATGTTTTTGAGGTCTTGAGTTCGAGCATCCCTATGCTACAATTTTTTGTTTCTTTTCTTTGTTAAGACCTTGGAACTATTTCTTATGCCAAATACCTTTGACTTTTTCGTTTTTTATCCTTTATAAGTTTGTTCCTTTTTATAATTTTTTTAATCTAAGCTAAATAAAGATATTGTGGTCATATAGTAATATATTTATAAGTTTCCGAAATTAATTTTGCCGGAGATATTGAGGACACCTTTAAAAAACAACTTAAATGAAAATAAAAATACATCCAAAAACCACTTTTAAAAATCCATTTTTTTAATTTTAAGGTACATTCGACATTAGCTCCTTAATTGAGAAGAAAAAAAAATCGTCACTTCTACAAAATTGTGCATATCCTACTCAATAATCCTGGATCCGCCACTGACGATGACACAATATCTGACGTTGTATATTGAATAATCTGAGATTTTGCATCAATTTAATTGCATTGCCAACATCGTTTCCTTTGTCTGCTCTAATAATATTTTTTTGACATTCCAAATGCATTATAGTAATTCTTTTCTCTCTTTGGTATGATT
Organism: Corrigiola litoralis; assembly: GCA_901111285.1. Classification (NCBI taxonomy): domain Eukaryota; kingdom Viridiplantae; phylum Streptophyta; class Magnoliopsida; order Caryophyllales; family Caryophyllaceae; genus Corrigiola; species Corrigiola litoralis. The sequence continues at coordinate 62 of CAAKMY010046879.1, read as the reverse complement.
TGCTAATCATTTTCTAGCTTTTATATGTATGCGGTCCCGTTAACGAGTTACCCGGGTAACTT